>OMNW01035178.1:109815-120610 GCA_900303245.1 Selene dorsalis | reverse complement strand
CCACACTAGCCACACCACCACACTAGCTTTCCAGCTAACCAGCCACAATTTTAAATACTGTCAATTCTCAAATAGAAGCCCAGGCTTTTATTTGCTTCAACTACCAAACTGACCCGGCTTATACTTGAGTCAGGCGTCTATGTGGGACAGGCTTTTATACAACTGTGAACAAATCTTTTGCTAGCAAAGATGGAAAATGCTATCAAATAGTTCTATTCTTACTGTTTCAAAGAGTAAGAATAGAAGGAAAGAGCTGGATCTGCAGCACGCATTCATTTAGAAGTTTGGCACCGATTAAACTTCAATAATTGCATGCTCCAGCCACAGACTGTATATAGGCTCCGGCTTTTTCCTTGGGTCAGTTGGAATTCTTTCGGAGTTGAGAATTTATGGTATGTGTGTTCTTCAAAAAAATAACTGCGTAGTAACTAAATTATTTATGACTGCGTGATCACATTAAAGGAATTGCTCTGTCACTTTGGGAATTAATTCTGGAAATACATTCTGTGAAATATTACAGTAATGCAGTATTCGTTTGTTACTGATCGGCCTAATAGACTTGCCATACTTTTGAGCTGTTGGCTGCGCATGCTCAGTAATGTATCTGAGACTCATACATGTTACAAGTGTTGTGCTCTATGCCCCGACCTGCTAGTAAGTAAATATATCTGCAAGCTTAAATACATCACAAATCTTTGTCTCGATCTCTGCCATTAATTTGGATAACTCCACATCCAAATTAATCCAGATTATGCTGTTGACATTTTATTCAGACAAACTTTGCGATACAAAAACATTTGGAATATTAAAAATGCAAGCTAAACATCACAATGTCTTCCATTTGAAGAGCTTTTTATGATGTGTTTCAAAAAGGTTAATATTTGTTGCAAATGGAGTGGAGTGTGGTAGGATTTCATAGCCTGTATGAAAACCTCTCCTCAAAGAAAATGTTCCAGTGCAACCTAAAAGGTCCTTTCTACAGTATCGGCCAAATTACACTTGACTACTTGAGTTTAGAGCTTCAAGTTTTCATGAAACCCAACCAACACACTTCCTTGTAGTCAGTTATGGGAGGTATTTTGGATGGATTTTGGATGGTCATCTTTTGTAATATCATCACTCACACCAAGCCAATGACCGGACTTTAACACCAGACATGATTAAAGGGGTTGTCTGGTTCTCAAATAGTATCCACCAGACTATTCTCCTACTTTCATAACAGGTCTTTTCAAAAAAGACCGCCTTTCAGGTACACTGTGCCTCTGAGAGTGATTGAACTAAAATCACTGTACCTCTTCTTTACTCTGTCAACTCCCATTTGCTGTTGAAAAATGTGATCTGATTGCTGTCCATTTCTTTCTTTGAGGTTTTCCCCTGCAATCACTGTACACTATTTTACAGCATGATTTAAATTCTGCAACACACTGAGGAGTAAAGTGAGCATAAGCCTAAGGAATCTGGGATTTACAAAATGTATATACTCCATCCTTGGAGCCTGTTGTCTTTTAAAAGGACAAGGAACACCTGTGTACTCAACACCAGAATAAACCAGAAGAGACTGATTGAAGATGAAGAAATAGATTCAACAGATGGATAGACCGTCTTCCAACAGCATCCTAAGCAGATGGCACATCAACTCAAGAACTTCAGCTACAGTAGAAAACCAAAGCAGGATTCTGTGTAATTAGAATACACTTTTCCTCAGGAAGTTTCACTGGCCAATAGTTAGTTGGTTGAAAACCTGTCCCTTTTTCTTATTTCCATCACAATTTTTGACAAAAACATGCTTTGATGGTTAGAGATTTGCTTCAAAGTGCAGTGGAATCACTACTTTTACGATGCTTTGCTCAGGACTAATGGCTTGAGTCCACAGGGTACACAACAACAGTCAGCTGTGGGTGGTAAAACCAGTTGATCAATGCATTTTAATGTTCACGCTGTTCCTGTTAATTATACCCCGATCTTGATGGAGACTTTGTTAGCGCAGTCATAATGATAGTTGTTTATGTCTTTGAAGGGTCACTATAGAAGCCCTGGTCAGAGATCTATCCCTTTTTAATTATCTCTCCATTTGCAAAGTCCTGGTCACATACCCACTGCATCATGCTGTCAACAGCACTGTTAAACTCTTATGAAGATGGAGCAAGGTTAATTATGTTGTTGTTGCAAGGTTATTATTTCCTGAATCAAATTTTGTATTTAATCCAAACAAAGGAAAGTCCAATATCATTATACCTCCAACATTAACTCAAGATATAACACCTACACTGAAAACTGACTAAAATAACAATTAATTTGAACAGCTTTTTTTAAACTGTGTATTCTACTACTGTTGAATTTTGGGACACTGCATGTATCCAAGACACAATACCTTAATATTGCCAAAAGCAAAAAAAAAAAAAAAAAAAAAAAAAAAAAAGGCTTTACTGGTGGTTTCAGTAGCATTTGTGCACAGACTGTCAGATGTGTGGTTTGATATGCTGCTTCTGAAGCTGTGTGCATTTAGTCCTGTTCCATCTGTCCCTGATAGAGAAGAGCAGCCAGAGCATTTTCTCTCTCTGTGACTTTTACAGCGGTTTCCTCTATGCATTCTTATACCAAACACTCGAGCTGAGTATGTTTTATTGAGAACCAAATCATAACATTTGGGTTTTACAGCTACCCACTGCTTTTCAGGAATCCTTGGTGGGATGTGATGTAGAGACCACAACAAACCACAATCCAAAGCCACTTAGTATTTGCAAAGCTAAATGAAATCTTTGTCACATGAATAACCAATTAAATCTGGGTGATCAAAATAATAGATTATCTTGGTGGTTGGGCTGAAATGAAAAAATGAATGCTAATTTCCCATCAGTATTCTGAGAAACACAAAAAAAGCATTTACCAGTTGTGCTAATATTTGATTTTAAAGTAAAGCTAAAAGCTCCCCTGTCAGTAGCACATAGCACCGTGTGGTGCTAAGTGCCTCTGACTGCGTTCATTATGGTCCTTTGAGCCTTAATTATCAGGACAGAAATTCTACAGTTTAATCAGAGCATAACTATTGTTAAGTTTCATTGTGTTATTTTGGTTTTGCAATTATCATAATCTTATTTCATATTAGCTTAATAAACAGATGCCAATCAATAACAAATACAACACGCACATACTAACAACCCACTGTTTTCACAGCAGACATTTTGCCATATCAGACAAGGCTTGTTAATTAGAGGTGGAATTTAAAAAAGAAAAAAAGAACCTTTATCCATATTTACTACAGGGAAATATTTTTCAGCATATAGAGTTAAAACAGAAAATATCCAAGTTCAAGACAAGTACGTTTTAACTATTATGGGGAGTTATAGTTTCATAATAAAACACTCAAATTCAAACAGTTTGGTCACAGTTTCTAAAAGTGACCAACTGTTCAACTGAATTATCCAACAGAATAATGACATGAACATGATTACAGCATGCTGCATAAGCTCTTCACCAGACCTTTCAATTGGATTTGAAATTTCATTAAATGCCTCTGTTATCAAATTGTGACTTTGTTATTTGTGCTTACACCCTTATCAACGTTTTCAGATACCTGTGGATGTTATTACACCTCTTGCAGTGATACAATGAGGGTTTTTTTTGTTGTTGTTTTTTCACAATAGTTTCTGTTAGCTGTGTAATCACAGCTAATTTGAGGGGCATATATGTTAAAGAGTACAGCTCATTCTGCTGATTTTGTTTGGAACAAAATCCTTTTGCTACACAATAGACCATTGTTATGCTTTCAAAGAACCTTTAAAGGTTAAGTACAGTGATTTATCTCTCGAGGGCACAATGGACACCTTCATTTACCACTCCCCTGTCATGTCTTGTCTGAAATTACAAACAACATAGTAGTAATAGCTCGAAATTCCTGTTGTTAACCCTTCACTCCTGCAAGGATCAGTGTAACTGTGTAGCAATCTACTATGCCAAGACTCCACAATGTCTTTCAGCAGCACAGATTGAGTTCAAGCCCTCGGACTAGAAGCAATGATTCAGGCCATCTCTTTATGTTTTTCTCTGAAATGAGGAGGGATGTGTGATTGACAAGGTGTTAATAGTAAATGGATCAAACCAAAGATGTTGTCTGTTCAGTAAGGTAACCACGTGTTGAGTCTGTATGTGTCCTGACAACAAAAACAGATCTACTCTTTAGCCTTGAACATATGCCCTTGTTGTAAATGCCTTGGTAGCAAGCCTCATCTGGTGCAGGTAAAGAGTAGTTGGGTTAAAGCTAATAAATGATAGTTATATTCAAACGTGAGCAGAACGTACACCCTGCATTTTTTCTCTATGCTATAATCTAAAAAAAATATCTACCAAAAGCTATACAATTATTTATTTATATTTAGATGAGCATGTTGCCCCCAAACACAAGATAACTATGTTGTAAATGTAAAATAATATATTTTTAATTTCCAATGTCAATAAATATAATATAGGACAGTATCAATTTCCATAATTGTGGTTGTAACACAAGAGACCTAATGTGGGACTGACAAAGCAATGTTGGCCAGATAAATAAACCTGGCAATGTCTCTGAATGCCTACGTGAAAGCGTCTCAAGATTACAGTCTCAAGCCATCATCATCAACGTCATGAAGAATTGCGCCCACCAGTACTTCACCCTGAGGAGACACTGGTGCTGTCACACCTCACAGCGAGATTTATCGGCAGCTCTGCGTGAGGGTGTATGATTCCCTCACACCTCTCTCCTAACTCAGGGGTCATTGACAGTGACTTATGCGAGAGGAGGCAGAAGTGTCATGGGGAAAATATGTGCGTCAGCTCACATCAGTTCTGTTACGCTCACATGGAGACCAATCACATCTGATACAGTAAGAAGTCCCTGACAGTGATGCTATGATAACTTCAAAACATACAGGGCTACAAGTATTGGACAGATATAGACACATTTGAAAAAAGCCTTGTGTAACATACAAAAATGTATTTCCATACAAATGTCGAATATTGCGGATTTTGATGATGAGAGGATCTTTTTCAGTGTCTAAGCAGAAACTGTATAGGCTATAGGAAACCACCGTGGGCGATAAAAAAGCTGCGTCTGCAACACATCTGACACTCTCTCAGGCGCTGATCATCAGTTTGGCTTGTAACGCGTGGCCTTCACCATTACAAGGCATGTCCAGCTTTCCATTCCAGCACAGCAGTGTGCATTTTACAATGATAAAAGTAACAAATGTCATTTTTAGTCCTTGATTTCTCAAAGACGTGGACATAATTGACCGACAGCCACTGAGTTTTCACCACCAGAAATGTCACCTGTCCCTCGCAGCTGTAGCCAATGTGGCTAATTAAACAAACCTTAGCTCTCCCGCACAGACGGCTTGATATTGTACTGAACACAGAAAACTGAAACAAATTCTTAATAGGACACACCACCAGCCTCCGTTTAGCCACGACAACGTTAAAATCACATTACTTCCCCTTGTATGCAACAGCCAAAGAAAAAAAACAATGTAGCCACAACAATTAGTCCAAGATAGTATCCACGTCACATGCTCCACGGCTATACCAGTGCAAAGACAGCTAGCGATAGCAACATGGGTAGCACCAAGTCAGCCAACATTATTGTGCATTTTGTAGCCGCCACATTATAAAACAAGCAAGTTAGGTTACTTACATATGGATGAGAAGAAAGCCAGACCCGAGACGAGCTGTAGCACCTCCCGTGTTCTCCATCTCGGCACAGCCAGACCAGCGTTTGCTCCACGGCTAGAGGCAGGGACTTGGACTTGGATTCGCTGGTACAAACTTTACAGGTGTTTTGACCGTCAACCTGAAGACAGGATTTGAGCTGGTAATCCCCATGGTTAGTCCACTTGTGCTCCGGTCTCGGCTCTGTCCTTGCTGGAGGCTTCACAGGTGAAGAACGTGATTCCTTCCAAGAGAAAATTCGGAATAGTGTCATCACCTGACACTTCTTCGCGTACTGTGACGCAGCGCGTGTGGGCGGTCCCTGTGTGTGGCGCCAATAGTTTAACAGGAGGGGCCGGTGCACACTACACGCACTTACATGCACGCCACGCTTGACCAGATACCAAAACAAAGAACTCAAAACCTAAATGCGACTATGCAAAGTATACCATTACTTTACTATAAATTTGCAGAGAAAATAGTTTTGATTGACATTATACTACTCTATAGTGTTTGAAATCTTGTTTATAGAGATTGCTAGTTTCTGTTATATCAGTTTGGAGGGTAAGGTGAAGATCATTCTAATATAACTCTGCTTGACTGCTTTGTATTTGGATGATTGAAAGAGAAAATGCATATCATGCTTTATTCAATGGATTTGTTCCACTCACAACTTTGAGAAATGAATTTTAGGAGGAGGCTTAACCAATTTTTCTCAACAAATATTCTATTTTGAATCAAATGTATGGCTGGGAATGCTGGACTTATAATTTCTCCAAATCCAATAAAGCACAACAGAGACACTAACATTAGACTACATTCTGTAGCTTGTTTACTGCTACAGCATATTTACAAGTGTAGACATGTTTTGTTTTGTGTTGTTTTGTTTTTTACATGTCACCCTGCAAAGTAGTCTAATTGGGTTGGACTTTTGGTTACTGAAGGTTGTCAGCTAGTTTGCCAAATTGTAGTTTGCCCAAAACTCACCACTGTTCAACAAAACATGGCGTAGAATCTTGATTTCTACCAATGCATGAGTATGATACAGTACAAACAAAACAAAACATTGCACTGAAGAGCTCCACTGTGCATCTGAAATGCCATGTCTACATCTGCATAAATATTTTGTTATTGCAAAAGCTTTTGTTGTTGCATTGCACAGCATGACAACCTGTTTGTTTTGACAAAGGAAAATGGTGGAGCAAAATGTTCATATAAAACACATCTTGTATCAGGAGGGGGTAGGCAGAGTAGACTGACAGCTGCATGGTAGAAGTAAGCTGACCTCAAGTCACTCCTTACTGTCCCATATTGTTTAGTTTGAAAATGCAAAAAGTGGCCTTTACATGACTTCGGTGCATTTTTACATGTTCCTCTTCACTGTGTTAACACTGCCAACAGTGATAATAACAGGCAATAATAATGTCATCTTTCAAAGTCTATCTTTGTCCTTAAGCCTGTACAGTGGATACAACAACCTTTGAAATTCAACACAGTGGTCTCTATAAATGCATCCAGTGCAAGAGAGCTACCCAGACATGAGGCCAGAGATAAATCCTACTCATTTCCTGTGTTGACAGTGTGAGGCTGCTTCCTTGACTCTGTAAAATTAACGGTCCAGAACGTTATTTTCCCATCCAATATACTGCCATCAATCACTCTGTGTGCCTTCATCACTTTCAAAAATTATGTGTCACAGTTTTTTACAAAGGCAAAGCACCACATTTAGTCACCAAGCAAAGGAGTGTGAAGTAGGAAGTCTGAGGGTAAAATGAATGAGTGGGAGGTAAAACTTTGAGATGAGGAAGTTTGAATTCATGCCCATACTGTGATAATATGTTACTTAGTAATCTGGTCTGTGTATGATGGTTTAATGAGTGTTAGGAAGCGATTGCAGGACAAAATAAAGTTCAAAATAAACTTTGAGGTACTGACTTCTTGTAAAAAAAAATCACATCCACAGGTATTCTCTGGTGAACCCACTGAGGTGAGTAATTGTAAGGTATGTGAAATGACTACAGTTTAAAGTTTCTGGGATTTTCAAGCAAAAAAAGATCTGCATGTTGACCTCACACAACTCAATATGATTAAGTACTTGACAGGAGAGTGCTATTCATATTTTTTTGATCTGATGAGGTGTCACAGGCAAAGTATTAATAGTTTTGACAAACAGAGTCTTGGCAAAAGACAGACATAAAACTCAAATGGAATTTATTTCAATTTCAGAAAACCATTACAGACACCAATATGCACTTTTACAAGGCTGTTTCTATTGCACATCACATTTCTCATTGTGCTATCATACAACAAAATTGGGGCAGTAAAGTTGAATCAAGTGTATTTATCATAAACTGACAACTAGCCGCATGTAGCCAGATAGACAGAGGAGAAGGTATATTATAACTGAAGGCTGTGACTACTCCTGCGTGAAGTATGGAGTTTCATTGCAAAGTGGGAAATTGCAAGTGCCAAGGAACAGAAGTGAATGACATCAAGGAGGATAGTATGGTAAGGGAGCATGTAAAGCGCATCCTTATTTCACTCCTAGGCTGATGCTTTCCCTCTGCCTGATCACAGAACAGCAAGGGCTGATGGGAGAATGGATGGGGAGAAGGGGAGGGGGTAGGATGTGATTTGAGGGCATCAAGAAGCGGAACTGACAGAGACGGATTCACTGTGGCCCAAGCATGGAATTGCTTTTCCTTTCCCCTGGAACTGAGCTGGAAGTGTCTGCGACTGCAAACAATCTCTAAGCAGCAGCTTTCACAAAGCTCAAGAGCCAGAACCATGAAAGCTCAGAGGCAGGTGAGAAAATGCTGAACTATTTAGAACAAGAAATAAAAACAGGTTGTGAGGAATAACCAAAAGTCAGTATGGGTCCTTAGAAACTGTTGCATCAACAGGAACCCCACATTTTAACATGCTGTTTGTCTTTTCTTATACAGTATCAGGTGAAATGGAGTGTCCATGAGTGTTTGCATAGTATTATGCCTTTGTTACTGTCTCTGAGTCTGCTTGAATACAAACCACCTTCTATGTGTATGAGAGCCACACAGACTTGTGTGTGTGTGTGTGTTGTTGTTGTCGGTGTTGTTGTTGTCAGGTTGCATAGCTAATTACACTGGTGTTACAGAGCTCCAGGATGGAAAGGGACTGTTTCACTCTCTCAGTCTGACACAAGGAAGACGGCATACTATTTAATTTACACCTTAACCTCAGAGAGAGTCCATGTGGAGTTGTGTTGCATTTAAATCAGGCCAACTTCAACATCAAGATTACCACCATTTGGAGCAATACACACATCTTATCCACACGTTTCTACTTCAACATTATTACAAATATAATGAATTAAAAGCTCATTACTTGCCACCACAGTGAACCACAAGAGAGCGATATTACAGTGAAAAATATCATTAGAACCTATATGCGTTTGTTGCAAAGCTACAGATTAATCTCATTTGAAATCAGTGAGACATTTGGCTTTTCTTAATAGCCCAAAGTCTTGGAGTTAACATTTGTTCTAAGGAGATCAGACAAGAGCCCCTGTTGCTTCACTCCTAATGGTGCATGTCTGTGAGGAGACGAGACATTGTCAGACTGAGAGCCTTGTCATCATATCACCCACAATTCTTATTCCTTTTTTTCCCCCTCTTTTCATCAGTCAATCATTCCACATACCAAGATCACAGCAGCACAGTTTTTCAAATGCGGTCACCGATGTTGTCAGTATCTTTGACAAGGTAAAAGCGGGTTGGGGTAACCAATCAGCATATCAAGCCCTGGCCAATCCAAATCACTGAACACATCAGAACTTTCACCCTGTCAACCAACAGATGCTGAGCTAAGTTTGCCCACACCAGGGCTGTGAACAGGCACTCATGTGTGAGACACACAGAGAGCATTATCTCGTGCCTCTACTTCTGTTGTCTAAAAGGATCTAATGTGTTTGTGTAGAGTGAACCCTGCTCATTTGTCTGCATGCATTTAATCTGCATCAGACGCGGCTCCACTGGTGAGGGCTATAACAGCCCACTGACAAGAGCAGAATCAAAACTGAGTAAATGCACAGACATATTTTCAGTCCTATGTTACTTAGACAGAACAGGGTTGTCATGGTGGATGTCCTCCTTCTGCTGACCTCGAGACATGCTTCTTTAGGAATAAATATACAGTGAGACAAAGCAGTGATGGATAACGTAACTACCTTCTCCTCCATCCATAATGCAAGCCTGCATTTAGCCATTCATGGTAATTACAGTCAGTTGCAACTTTAGAGACACATGTCAAGCTCAATGCAATATGCAACACGGTTCAATGTTTTCCTGTTTTTCTACTCATTCCAGCAGATTACCATCAAACATGGAGTTAGGAATGCCACAGTACATCAGTGAGCTCAGTCTTTAAATAACAATGGTTAAGCATAGAGCCAGAATTCAGTTATTGTTCACACCTAAGGGAGCGTGACTTTGTTTTTCTGTTTTTGTGAGTGAACTCTTTTTTTCCTGTGTCTATATTTTACTCTTCCATCACTCAAATCTAACTGAAAAGTGGAGCAGCAGCTCTTCAAACAAGAGCAACAACACAACAGAAATATCTATTGCACTATCAATTCAGGTGATTTATGCCATATTGCTAATATTACATTGAAATGCTCTGCATCGCTGCTTGAGTAGCACAGTAACAGTGTGACAGGTGCAAAGCAGGCAGCCTGGACCAGTAGTGTGCAGGTGGCCCCCATTGAGGATGCTGTTCTCTCCACCCTGAGTGACACAACAACATCAAAAACATGCCTCCGCAAAGCGAGCGGTGACCCCGTCACCCCGGTCCCACAGCAGAGCAGACAGCTGACGAGCGGGCAGGTGAGATCTCCACTCTGCACTCCAGCAGCTGTCAGAGACTCCAACCTCTCCCAGTCTTCTTACCTGACACAGAGCAGGCGAGACACTGTGAGAGAAAAGAAAAGGACAAGAGGGCTAAAAAGAAAAGAAGAAGGTGAGGTGATAAAGATGAAGAGAGAAAGTTTACATAAAGGGAAAGAGGTGCAGATGGTGGAGAGAAAGGTGGGAAGACATCTAGCAAAGAAGAGGGCAGGAAGGGACCTTTTTTTTTTGTT
>OMNW01035178.1:60309-107072 GCA_900303245.1 Selene dorsalis | reverse complement strand
GACCATGACTTTCACTGAACTAAAAGCGTTGCTGTTGAGATAAGGGCTCCACTCAGATCAACTGTGGCAATGGAACCAGTGAGAAAACATGGTGGACAGAGCCATCTGGACAGCTCTTCTGTGTCCTCGCTCTGCTGAACACAGAGCTGGAGCCACCTGTCTTGTATGCTATACTATCCAGCAGAAGTTGAGTACCAACAGGATGGTAGGACAAGATAATGCATGTCTGTGTGTGTGTTCACATTTCACCCTCCGCATTTTATAGGAAAAATGCAGCAAAGAATTTGCCCTCAGAGAATAAGAAATCACATAATAGATATGCCCAGAACTTTTTTTCCTCTCTTTTCTAAAAGCCTCTAACAATATTTCCATGCCATGTGAAATGATATGCAACTTCTCGTTCTACTTATTGATTGAGGCTTGGCCAAGGTCATCCACAAAAGCTTTTGTGACAATATTCTCCCAGAGCATATTGGATTTTATCTTCAGCTATTAGCAAAGCATTTGGCATGAAAGAAGAAACATTGAACATTTAGTAAGATACACCACTCTGCTTTGAAGCACAACTTCTGCCAATGCTAAAACATTCAGGAGCTTTATAGCCTGTATCATGTGTCCATCCCTATTTGGCAACAAGTGAGCACAATTTTTAGAGCAGTTACTTCCAACCAAAGGTCCATCCCACAGATAACTCAATAGGTAACTGAACAAAAATAAATTATAAAATATAAAGTCTACACACTTTTCACCAGTCTCTAATTAAAAGCTGTGTCATGTTATTGAGTACATCTAAAGTAGTAAATCATTTAACTGTATCTATACAAGTACTAAATTGAGAAATCAAACTGGATAAATGGTTTGAATTGTAAGACAGACTATAACATTTGATGTGATTTATCAAATGTAATGGGATATTGAAACAATTATGTTATAAATATACTGATGAAAAATTAAAAGTAATGGATGGTTATGAAAAATAGCACAATGTAACGAAACTAATGAAAAATGAAAAGCTGGAAGTAATGTAGAAATTGTTGAAATGACTACAAGTATACATGTTTGGCCAAAGTAATGGATAAAAGATTGCAATAATTAGCTTAAAGTGACAAACATTAATTAGTCACAAGTGATGGATGAAATCTAAAGACCAGGCAAATGGTTAGCAAAATATAAGCTATTTGTAATTACACAGTGTAATCATTACAATTAGCTCATTTTGTCAGATAAATGATCAAACAAAAAAGCTTTGGAACCTGTGATATCGCACCATCTTTCTCAACTTCAGCTGACCCTGAAAGCTGTTGGACCTCACTGGTGTTTTACAGAAACACCTCCAGAGTGTATCTGGAGTGAGACTCACTAGGGAGACTGCTGCCGACATCCATCGAGCCTGTCAGTGGAGGAATGTGAGACAGGTGGCCCACAGAGAAAAGACAAAACCTGATTGGATCTTGGCCTAGTGATAAGTTACCTTGCACATGGCAGTCATTCCACCATCAGAATTAAATGATAAGATTCCAATTACCTGCTAATTTAAACCACGGGTCAAATTTGAGTAGTAAAGGATGATGGAGCCCGCCGTTAAGAATTTCATGTTGTAATAGCTTTCTGCAGGTGAGAAAGGAAATTGGGAAACCTTGCAGATATTAAACGGGGTAGTGTGAATGACCTGCCTCTGTGAAAAAGCTCCTTATCTATGTCACATTAAATCTATAATGCATTCTCGCTCTATCTAACAGACATGACAAATGAAAGTTCTCATCTAAAAAGCATTTGCATTTACCAACACAGTACTTCACCATACCTGACAGTTTGTTTTTTAAAATTAATAAATCTCCAAACAACCTAAAGGGGAATCCATATAGCCTAGATTGTCCTCAACCCCACAGGAGGGGGTCTTGTCCTCTAATTAATCTGGCTTGTCCCTCTACTAAACACTGGATCAGTTTGCAGGCCTACTGCATTATTCAACATAGCCGTGGGTGAAAGAGGAAGTCTGTGGTCTGGAGTCACCTTACTCTGGGCAGAGCAGCAAAGCGAAAGAGATGGAGAGGGATGAGAGAGAGAAATTAAAGTCAGGGAAGAGGAGTCGAGGGTGGATGTGAGGAAGGCAGAAAAAAGGTAGGTGAGAGGTATGATGGGAAGGGAAGGGGAGAGCAATGAGGTTAGAGATTAAAAAGAAGGGTAGAGATCGAATGGTTGATGTGGTTCAAGGTGAGGAGAACTGCTACAAGATCACATCCGTATGAGAAACCGCAGGAGGGTCGGAAGCTCATAGACAGGAAGTCCACGTCCAGCTGTCAGTTCTCGGCTTCTGCTGACAAATCAATCACAAAGCCACATTATTTTATCAGCTGTGTATGCAACTTTGACAGACAGTCCAATGATAAGTTGACAACGAACATCTCTTTTCCCCTTGTTCTTTTATTGTTGATGGTTGTTATTCTTCAGAACAAACCCCTTCCTGACCCCAAAATACATCTGTCTTCTCTGTCTCTCTCATTAAATACAAGGCTTGCCCCCCACAAATACAATGGTCAAAAACACAGTAGTCATGTACCATCAGTTCATACAGAAACACACAAGTGAAATCAATGGTACTCTCAGGGCCATGGCTGGCACTCAGACAGCAGTCATAATAAAAAGCTTTGGAATGGTAAAAGTACAATGCACTCACACAGTTGTTTGTGGCTGCTGGACAACACATCGCTTAAAATAAATTAAATGGATCGGGATATTTTGAAATGAACTAAATGGAAAGCAAAGAAGACAATGGGTTCATACATGCTTTAACAGACCGGTTTTACTCAGAGCGCTGGGATGAAACACTCAGGGAGACTCAGTTCATACTCAGGTGTTAAAAGTTCTGGCAATAAACTCACAAAATGGTCATTTACAGCACATTCAGCTTTGTGGTTATGCAGTGGTTACTGACTGTACGTCTTTACTCTGGGCAAACATATAGTATATTTTTCATATAATATTCACATAACATAATATACATCTGTATGTACACGTTCCTTCCACCTTCAAGAAAAAGTGTCCAGGCACTTCCGTCAGAGATCCTTTGTGAGATCACTGACTACACTGTAGCTACCTCATCACTCGTTCTTGTCAAAAACAAGCTGCCCTCTCAGTGAAGCTTTGGGAAGCTTGGTGATGTTGGCATACTGTAAGGTCCCTCACATTTTCTGGTGCTCCCACCTGAACCAGACTTTGTGCTGCAAACTAGCAGCAGAGTTTGCCTAGCTGCCATTTTTCAGCTTCCAGGTGTCACTCTGTCGTTTATTCAGGAAGGTCTTGGAGTGATACCTATACCGCTCCCATCTTGAAAACATGCCTTTAAAGGAGTGTCAGGAGATATGGTAGAGCATAACTTATAACATATTTTAAAAGGTAACAACTGAGTGTAGGATAACAACTGAGTGTAGGATAACAACTGAGTGTAGGATAGAGATTTTCTTGGTTCTGGCACAAAAATCTTCAAAGAAAAACACAAGAAAGAAAGAAAGAAAGAAAGAAAGAAAGAAAGAAAGAAAGAAAGAAAGAAAGAAAGAAAGAAAGAAAGAAAGAAAGAAAGAAAGAAAGAAAGAAAGAAAGAAAGAAAGAAAGAAAGAAAGAAAGAAAGAAAAATAAAATGTGCTTCTTGTCTGTGTGTTGGGTTTTTCAGAGGATGTTTCATTGATTCAGGCATTAACAGCTGCAGTGATATTGGCCAGCAGTTGAAAACTGCTGGCTTTGGTTTGTCCATTAGGTCTGTAATAACTAAGCAACAGTGTCTCTGGGCAACATTCTTTGCTTACTTGTCTTTTCAAAAAGACAAGCAATATCTACACCAATATCTACACCAACACCAATATCTTTAGTGGTGAGTTGTGATCGGAAATATTTCATATTTCCCCTTTACACAATGTTAATGCCCTTTTTGAATTTATATTTATATATATTTATTTATTTTTACACCACCACGAACAACAACTAATGTTCATGTCAATTTTTTTCAAATTGAAAAGCCCCAGCTATAAGGGCTATGATAAAATTCAAATTGGCTTAACTTGCTTTAACAGGTTACAGTACAACCAAATGCCTCAAACAACATGGGAGTAAAACAGTAACAGACTCAAAACTGTAACAGAGCACCGTTTTAGACACTTCACCACAGCATTAATGAAATATTAGTTCCCACAACTCCACTGCCACTATGGCATGTCAGTACAGTTCTCCCCACCCCCTTTTCTTTCCAGCTGAGTATAAAATACAAACAATCACTTTGGAGTGGAGAACATTAGCTGATGCAGTACATACTGTATGTTTGTAGGCATATCAAGATGAAGCAGAAGAACAAAGTAAAGAGAGGATTCAAGTCAGTCAGTGGGATTGGCACTGTGACAGCAATTTAACAGGAATCTCCCGTGGTGGCACCAGGCCCAGCGCTGTGGTCCCTGGAAATGTCCACCTATAGCACACATGGTAATCCAGCACAAACATTATGGCAAAATACAACACATTGCACTACTGTACAGTTTCTGCATCAATACTGCTGAGGACTGGGCTGGTCTATCCTAATGCTGTAGGTCTCTTGTCACTGTTTGTACACCGATATGACAACCTTCATTCAGAGATTAGAATCAATCTGTCCTATCATCAGAGAATAAGGCAGTTTATGGTATGGTAGATAAGTCATGCCACAACCACAGTGGACTGCTGTTGTAAGTAGCTCTTAAGAGAGAAGAAAATGCTGCTGTAACTCTGGAATTACATCCAGCCCCCTCGCTGTTTGAATGAAATGATGAAACACAGCCAAGGTGACCCTTCTTCAGAATAGACAGGTCCTCTTTGTAGCTCACAATATGGTTTTGCTGCTACTGGAACCCTCAGCACAAAAGGAGCTTTAGTCCAAGAGGCAAAGAGGACCAAGAAAAGCACAAAAAATATCAAAAGAGATAAACATCACCAACAAGGAGGAAATCACATCTGTACATTAAAGGTAAAAGTTAGAACCTTGACCAGGTTTTTTTTCCCCTCTCCTTCCTTTGCAGTTCTCCCAATGCCAGGTTCACAGGTCCGAACAATTAAGTAGAGGGGGTCTCTGGGTGGCCGAAAATTGAATCTCCAGTGTGTGGGATATCATCACTGTGGTAAACATTTAGTTGCTATCTCGTTTCAAAGCAGTCCAAGTACTCCAGGACGAGGTCATAGCAGAACCGATACTGATCCTGAGGAGACAGTATTGTTTGATCAACAAGAGAAAACAATGAGAAATATTCTAGCCACTCATTTATTTACAGACTCTCTTACCAGGGACTCCACCATGTTGGGTTTGCAGTTGCGTAGAGTTTTGACAGCATAGAAAATGTCCACCATGTTCTGGTACTGGATCATCTCGAGGAGAATGTTGCAGGCACAGAAGGTCCCACTGCGGCCACCGCCATTACTGCAGAGGAGAAGATGTGTAATTTCAGAAAACACCATAGACAGAGGCTTTATCTTTTTCAATTCATTTATTTTGCTATCTTTTAATACAACATTAAAAGATAGGAAAAATCATAAATTCCAGCCATGCTACAGGCGAGGTTGTCTGGGTTTGTCCACTTAAGTCCAGGCTGAAATATCTCAGCAGCTATCACTCTGAATTCAGTGAAATTTTCTACAGACATTCATGACCCTAAAGGGTGAATCTATCGACTCTGGTGATTTCTTACACTTTCTCTGTTGCCACCATGTGGTTGATATTTTTGGTATTTAATAAAATGTCTGTGAAATTTGGTACAGACATTCATCTCCCGCTGAGGATCAACTGTAACTGTACTGTCACAAGTTTCTATATCTGCTGCCATCATCACAGACAAGATACTGACATAAGTTGTAGAAAAGAGGAAGTGTTTTGACATTTTTTGGGATACCAGCACAAAAATGGATAAAAAATAACTCTTCCTCTACGGTCTAGTCTGCATTTTAGATGTCACTCACAAGTACTCTGATTGTTTCACCGACATTCAAAATGCATTTGAAATACATTGCACGAAATTTTCAATCATAGTGTCAGATGATAGAATAGTATTTGTTTCCATGACTGGTTAATTCATATGGAGCAAATCTAAAACTAAACTATGGCAGTGAACATAGTAAAGCATAGTTAACATAGGTAGACCTGCTTAGCCTTGGCATATTAACGTTATCATAGTGAGCATGTTAGCATCTGGCTCAAAGACTATGCTATGTGTCTTATCAATACAGCACATTTCAAAGAAATTACAAAATAAATTGATCAATCTAAGAGTCTAGAGCCACACCAGTGGCCTACCATTAGAGGCAGTCCATGTTTGGACCTTGACTGTAAATGTGACGCGAACCAGATCTAGTTTTACTGGTTGAAATCCTATAATAATTTATATGTTTGACAGAGTATCCACTGTGGATGTATAGTGTATACAATTGCATTATATGTGAATATATCTCCCTCTCCACGGGGAATGGGGCATCCAGCCTGTTTAAGTGGGTCCTGGAAGACTTTAATAAAGTATAAGGAGGGCAGAACATGTGTAATGTGATAACCCTGTTACAGCGTGATACAAAAATAGATACATAAGAAAGGCTTTAAGGAAGAGAAAATTGAGAAACAACAGCACAGTGAAATTTCCTTGGAAATATTGTCTTGGTCATCATAAATGATAGGCAATATCAATAAACTACTGGAGGACAATCCACTTCCTGTCTCCAGAGACAAACGCAGCAAAGGTGGGCATAGAGACCTCTGCAGCATATACAAGCAATATTAAGGTAATCAATCGTCGTCAGTGCTTTGGCAGTCCTGGATTTACTGTAGTGAGAACCATCGCATTCCGTATTAAGCTATAATTGATTTGATCTCCATAATCTCTTCCCTGGTTGTCGTGGGTAACACTGTGTGACAGCGCTGACTGATGTGCTTTTGGACGGGGGCGGTGGGGATGAACGTGTGACGGGTTGGCAATGAGCTGGACGGCCCATTCATATTCATCAACGGGTGTGCGCTCCGGGGGCTTAGGACAACAGAAGAGCACACAACACCACACACTGCACTACACCACAGAAAAGCACATTACACCACAATTTGATTTTCTACATTACAAAGTACCGTCATACAATACTTTGCACTATATCTCATTGCACAAAACAACACAGAATGCCACAGAGATGAGACATGACACAATATGTGTCATAATCAAACATCAAACAGATGAGTTCATGATGTACCAGTGTTTTAACAGACATTTTTGTGGTGCTCTCCACTGTGAATAAGCATTGTTTTTAAATGCACTTTCAATTGTTAGCCTTCAACAGCATTATTTTAAAAACTCAGAGGCATTCAGGCAGATACTGAATGTACTTCTGCTTTGTATTTTAATTTCTGGTACACCATTTGAGTTGCTAAGAGATTACTCACAGGCAGTGGACAGCAGTGCGTCCTTCTCCACACTCTCTTTGCCACTTGTGCACTTGAGCAAGCAGATTTAGGAAAGCCTTCTTGGAGTCGGGAACATCACGATACGCCGACCAGCGCAAGAACTGGAACTGACACACCACCAGCTGGCCCTCTTGGAGCTTGGGATGTAAGAGAAAACATAAAACACATGGAATATGTGTATACTGTACTGTGTGAGTGTACATGCACGTGCTGTCGCGTGTCAGTGAATTACACTTTCTGTTTGTTTTAGTATTTCTACATGCACCAGTTAACACCCGTGTTTGAGTGCTCCCATGGCTGTGCACTGGCACTCTCAGCTGTGCTCGCTCAGCATACTGACTCTGAGATATATGGGTTTGCAGGTGTAAGTGCGGCCCAAGCTGTGTGTGAGAGGGGTCCCTGTGTGTTCATAACCTTGTCCTGTACAATCTAACCTAATACTTAAGGACCACTGGAGAAGTGTAAGTCATGCAAATTGAGCTGGCAAAGACACCAACGATGTATGGAGGAACTGCCTCAGCGGAGGTGGGATTTACACAATGTACTTTTTTTGTCCAACTTTTCCAGCCAGACATACATATGCTTACATTGCACTTCCTTCGACTTTTACTCCCTACCATTGTATATCATTGTCATATAGGAGAGAAGACACACTCAGTTAATGAGTGGGGCACATAGAAGAGGAGGTGTGTGTTACTTCTGTGTGATTTTATTCCTCCCATGCTGTGTTAAGTTGCCCTCTCCTTGACAGTGCTGTACACTGAGTACAAAAAAAGGTGCCATAGGTAGAAAGGGGAATGACAAGGGCAGTCAACAGAGGAGGTGAGGATGCCAATCAAGAAAAGAAGTTCTGGGCACTGCCTGTCATGCCGCTTATAATGGCAGCCTTGCAATAAATGCCTTGCATACAGATTTCTTCAATAATTGGTTGACGGTGATCCTGAGTGGAATACTTGCATTTGCTTATGCAAAATCCTGGTATAAAATCATACCTGCATGCATACACACACAAAAATCAGCAAAATGTGTGATGTATGTCAAGTGAAAGTAACTGATTCATACATACACACACACACGTGGAAACAGTATATATACTTATATATGTATACACTCTAAGACCGCCTCTGCTCCCTCTAGCATGACAAGCCACTCTGAACCTTTTGTGTCACATATTTCATAAGTTCTGCCTGATTTTCTAGTTACTTCTACTTGGAGTGTGGCCTGCTTTATGAACGAATCATAAAGAAGTCTGATTTGCCGCCTGAAACTGTATCTTGCAACTGAAAATATGACATGCATTATGATGACAAAAATCCCCTCTTTAGTATGCTAAGTGGCACCAAGATGGGGAAGGAAGATGCCTGTCTAAGTAATGACAGGACAAAATTGAAAAAGGGAGAGGTTGACCTTTATTGCATGCATGTCAATGGGCTCCTCTTACATTTTACATAGAAAGTTGCCATTACATGGTCATTCTTATGGGAGCATGTTATGGAAACACTGGTGGCTCTGGTTCATTTTTCTGGACTGCTGAATATCAAAACATTGTCCTTTGCAGTACTGCAGAACACAGTCTATGAATAAGGGTTTACTGATCTGCCATTGTTTTCGGTACAAATCTCCAAATAGTATTTTCGAGTGTGTGTCCCCTGAGGCTCATTCCAAGAGAAGTTATGTTGTGTATGCAAAAGACAGCAACGCAGGCAGATAATGATGCAGAGCCACACATCCCAGAATCAAATGACCAATTCTGGAGAACTTCAGATCATCATCTGAAGGTCTCAGGTACAGAGCAATTTTACAGCCAAGTCTGTGGTACCTTGACTTTGAGGACTTGTGTCAGCTCTTTAGATGCACATTACAGGTGGCAGCTCTAAATGTACTTGAGGTAAAATGTCACACCTGAATTACCAGTGAGGAGCACAGTTAATGCATTTCTAATAAGGTTCAAGTTAGCATTTGTGAAATACCACTGAGTGGAAAACATGTCTTGAGCAGGGTTTTTTTGGCACTGAAATGACTCACCCGTGTGACGTTCTTGACCCGAAACAGACGAGTAATGACATCCTCATCTGCTGACATGGACAGAAACTCCACCTCCATGGGCCCATACTGCTGCAAACCAGGCTCTGGCCAGTACTGCACACACGGCTGCAGGTAGAGGGGGGATTGTTTGTCAGTGATGAAATATGGCACATACACTACTGGAACTAATGCATTATTCAGGAATGATCAAACATTAAAGAAATTAAAGGAAATCAAATGATGAAATTAAGCAAGACTGTGTTAGTGTGTGTCTGTGTGAGTGAGCAATAGTGGGTCTTGGGACAGACTATAATAACAGCAATAACCACATTGATATTAGTGTGCATGGGGAGAAAAGCAGAGTAGGGAAGGAAAGACATAATGTGCTTTGAGACACAACAACAAGAGGGAGACAGAGTGCTCCAGTGCTACAAATGAACTCTACAACAGAGTTCAAAACAAGATCTTGCAATGAACAACTAAAAGTTGGCTTTAACTTGATTTTTGGGTGAGTGACTCAGAAGTGACTGAATTGCACTTAGAGGAAAAACATTTTACAGCAATGGAAGGAAAGTAGGATTCAACAGGGGTTCTTTTTTTGTTAATAGATTATAAAGGGTGTTTCAGAAAAGCCACTATAGAAAAACCTGGAAGCCTCTTGAGAATCTACAGGGCCATGGTCATGATTAACTGATTTTGACAAATATGTTTTGGTAGGATCCTCTTAACCTTAGAGCTAGGTAGTAATTAATTTCAGAGAAAACTGTCATCATTACTCAGTTGTTTATATGCTTTAAGCAAAATTCTTAAATTTGATAAACAGTGATGAATGAGGAGTGGAGCCACAGAGAATAATACCTATACCTTTTTAGACTAATACAGTATCATGGGCGGGGATCATTTTAACAACCCTTGAGTGCTTCTGTCTCCATTTAGAGTTATAATGCAGTGAACTGCAAGTTTCATATCACTTCAGTTTTGATCTGTTCTCTTCACCAATGATGACTCACACTTTCTTCAACGTAAAAATGCAGGTCATACAGCACAAATAACTGCATCACATCTCTCTGTGATGTAGTTAGTTGAAATGATTAGTTTAAACATTTCCTTTTTCAAAAATTGTCATCTTTACGGACAACTTCGAAGACTACACAATGAACCCTTTTGAACCACTAGTAGCAGTGTCAAATATATCTACACCACAGGAGCCCTGGCAAAGAAAAAGAAACAGAGAAAAACTATTATGGCCTGAATATACAACAATCTAAGTTACCTCTTGGACAAAAAAGAAAAAAAAAGATTCATAATTCAAAGTAAGCTCTTAATTTCCAAGGATGTGATACAATGTCATGCATATTTTACATGGTTAATATTTAAAGTTTGACTCAACAAAGCTTGTAAATGTTGCATTGATACTTAAAAACCCAAATCTTTCTTTGGCTTTTTCCAGGTCATTTCTCAGATTCACCTCTTATTTATACACACATTAATACAAGGTAATATGAGATTATGCCTAAGTATTGCAAATTGTCCTTGTAAGATGATATATTGATAAAAGCTGTTAATTAGTGCTCAGTGCTTGTAAATCTGATCTTTGACACATAAAATATTATACATAAAAATATGCTGATTAAAGATTTGGGATAAGACTATCCGCAGGTGGTTGTATCTGCAAATTTTTGTTGTGTTTAACAACAAAAGACTACCCCAGTGTCCCTGTGCGGTGTCCCACAAGGATCTGTTTTGGAGCCAATCTTATTTTTTCTTTCCATGTTCTCCTCAGGGTATCTTGTTAGACAGCATTTCCATTACAGCAGTGACGATACCCAGTTGCACCTGTCCCCAAAATTATTGAATTATTCAGCATTCAACGCTGTCATTTCTGAACAACTGTTTATCTACCAATGAGGGCTGGATGGCTGCCAAGCTTGTTCAGCCTAACTCGAACAATAAGGAGATCTTAATTATTGGCTCAAAATGTTTGTAATCAAGTTGTGCCAGCTTTTGGCTCTTTAATAGTGTGCTAGAAAATGTTTTGCAAAAAATCTGAGACAGTTTGATCAGTCTTAGTCAGGATTCCCACATTCCTATAGCAGGCTTGTTAAGTCCTCTTTCTGGAGAATTAGATCATTCTTTTCTATAAATGACTATTTTACATTCTTTAAATTGGTAGATGCTTGATTGTTGTAATAATTATTTTTTCCTATCTTAATAGGAAAATGTTTTTTAAAAAGTTATTATTACATTTCCATGCCTACATATTGTAGAACAGACTGTAAGATCTATTGCTTACTTTTAAATCCTTCTTCTATATGGCACCTGATTATCTAGAAGAGCCGTTAAGTCCTCAATTTCTAGCTCCAGCTTGAGCTCAGTTTCTCATAGGAGCTCAGGATAGCAAATGCTTTGAAATCATAAAAATTGGAAATGTATTTGCAACATTCTTTTAATCATTTCCTGTTCCGTTTCCCATTATGTTTTAATTCTTGTACTCAAATATAGTGTTATGTTTCCAGTCATTATAATTGTTTTTATTAAAAGTGTTAACACAGAATATTTGCAGCACAGAGAAAGACATATGCTCATGAGAAAAAGTGGGACGCCAACAAAAAGAACCCTGAGATGTGGCTGGAGGGTAAGGCAAACCTATTCTCCAGAGACGTAACTTGAGGAGGGGAAGGAAAAACTGGGGCGGGTGTTATCTAGTCATGCCTTGAGATCAATGTGGTCAGGGATCAAAGCCCAACAAAATGGCATGAAGGAACTAATCCCAAGCAGAGTAAGATACAGAAACAGCGAGGGGAGGGTATGTCAAGAAAGTATCAAGTAAAGTTCAGATAACCTCGAGACTGTGAGTGAAAACTTGTACAGCAAACAGTGACTTGTGCGTGAGGAAACTCTTTGAATTTTGTCATGTCTATTTTCCTTGTAGTGTCAACAAATCAATGGCAATAAAACAGCACATAACACTTGACCTTACCCAGGCGGAGTTTGATTGGTTGAGTTGGTTGAGCATGACCACGGCCGTGCAGCCGTAGTCAAACACTAGCCTCCAGAAGTCTGCTGTGGTGCCGGGCAGAGGGTGGGGGGTCACGATGAAAGCGGCCTGCCGATGGAAGCTGTCAGCAAGAGCTGCATTGATGTAATTGTTGCTCTCCCCTTCTGTCGTAACCAGGAAGGCCAAGGCGCGGTCAGGCGGGAGGACATCCATGCTGCGGTTCTTCTCTCGGTTTCTGGGCAACAGAGCAATACTGCACTCTTCCACATCCAAGTGGGGAGTCACAGAGTTGAGTGTCTGTAAATGGAAATGTTTAAGAGGTGAGATGAGGGTGACGATGACATTAAATTGAAGAGAGCATTTAAATATTGGAGGTGTGAGGAGTGGTGAGACCCAGGAGAAGAGTCAGAGATGTTAGTAAGGAGGAGAAGGAAGAAAAAAGAAGCAAATTAAACAGATGCAGAAAAGACTGAGAACAGAGAGGAGACAAGAATCCAATAATGTTAATTGAAAGAATGTTTAATACTGAGAACACAACACTGACAAACTGATTTAAAAGAATAAAGCATAAATTAGGCCGATCGCATAATAAAAGGGAATGTAATCAAGTTTAAAAACTCAAAAGGAAATATTGCATAGCGATTTTCTTTGATGAACTCTCTGTTCATTTAGCTGTAATTACATTAGACAACTTGAAAAAATATTTGAATGATTAATACACCACATCAATAATAGATCTGTGACTTGCTGATCTCAGTGCTACCAGTTTACTATTTGTTGTCTGTTGGATGACAGGGTAAAAAGCAAACACGGAGCTCATTGGGCGGTGGAGAGGCTTTCAGCAACAATGTCAGATGGATAAGTTTACAAGATCAAAGAGAGGCATGTAGCATTTTCCTCTATGAAAAAAACAAGTTTGTGTCACTCCCCCACCCTATGGTACCATCCCCTGATCCAAAGCAATACATCGATCACAATTCCTATGTAGTATACAAGGGTAAAACTGTGTAAAATTAACAGAGGAGCATGAACCATTTCCAGTATTACTTTGAAATGCTAAACCTGGAATCAATGTGGCTGCTGGCTGAGCGCTGCAACAGAGGGAGGTGGATAAAGCAGGTAAAGCATGTGGGAACACAGCTGGCTCTCTTCTCTCCTAATCAACATCTAATGAAATGTTCTGAGACCACATTCCTACAAACTAGGCAGGGTTTCAATGACAGTCACACAGAATCAAAAAAAGGGGAACTAACATCATCCAGCACACACAGACACACACACAGAAGATGTGTATCCATTATTCTATTCCTTTCTACACTCAGTTGATTTTAAAAGGTTTGTGCTATAAAGGATATTTCCGCAACAGAGCAGATGTAGCCATCTGTTTATGCAACTGTGTGAATATCAAACAGACTGTTTTAAGTTAACTGGGCAACTACACAGCGCACAACAGAACACACAATACAAATTCAATGTACAGCAGAACATAAAACTCCCCAAACTGTTCAGAGGTTCTGTAGTAGTGTCAGTAGTACATTTAATAATGGTACCAATAGTGCTTCACATGCACAAAGCTCTTTATTTGTGTAACCATCAAGAGTGATGTGGTAGCATTAGTAGTAGCACTACAGTTAAAAGGAATACTTGTATAACTAGGAATAATATTGTTGTTTCTACAATTTAGCAGAAGCAGCTGAAGTGCTACAGGTATTAGATTCCATTAAGGTAATTGAAGTTTTGTTGATGATGTTAAATAAACTGCATTACGAATGCAAATTACTGTGTGTGGGCTGTGCAATTTAGAATATGAGTTTGCATGTTTCATAGTTTAATGGCTGCACATTTCAACAAAATTAAACTGTGCTTTAAAATTGATCAGGTGCTGCTGTATGTCTGTCCAGCACAAGACTGACCTGGAACTCTTCCCGTAGCTGAGAGGAATTACTCTGGGAATCAACTCGCAGCATCTCTTTGTAGGTGACGGCGAACTCGTTCACCAGGATGGCCGTCTCTCCGCACAGACAGGCCTCCAGAATGGCATCGTGGATAAAGATATACTGCTCCTGAAGGGACAACAGGTTACATGATTTAGTGCAGTGAATTTGCATACAGTGCTCCAGTGGGTTTCAGGTGAATGTCATGGTGTTACATGGTTGCAAACAGGTACATTATAAAGGAGGGAGGAAGATTATAAACAGCTCTTTGTGGAACTCTTATGAACATATGTAGATGTAAATAAATAATCAAACAATATGAAGAACAGCAGAGATTTTTCATAACCTGCCTTGTTCTGAATTAAACATGTGCCATAATGTTGGTAGTGTATCAAAGCTGTTGGGGAATAAATAAATATTTCCTTAGTAAACAAACACATGCAGTGTGCATTTAATTAGTGCACCCCTGCAACAAATGTAATAAACAGCTAAGTGTTGGATTTACATAATAAGGGGTGAATATGCAAATTATCTTCACATCTAAAGAACAGACTCCATGCCTATGAAGCACACTGAGAGACAATATGAGTCTTTTCATTAAAACTATTGCAATGACCTTTACAAAAATCCCAAAGGGGAAGTATGATAATACACCCCCCCCCCTCCCTTGCTCTTTGAGTTTCCAAACAACAGGAGGGAAAAACAAATGCTTTAAACCCTTCCTCTTCAGAGGTTCTTCAGAAGAGGACAGAGGTTATGTTATTATGTCCACTGATATAACCCCCTGAAGGATAATATAACAAATTAGACTTGGTTTGAAGTTGAAGTGGTTTCCTGGCAATGCAATTAACCTGACCTCTGTCTGGATCATGTTGATGCGTCGTGAGCAGAGCGTTTTGACACAGTTGTAGATATCCACCACACCCTCACACTCGGCCATGTCCAACATGACATCCAACACGATATAGCAGCCGGTGCGGCCCGCCCCCACGCTGGAAGAAAGGAAGAACTTTCATGAGTGATCATGTTGCATAGTTTTACATTTTCCAGTTTCTGCTATGGTTTTGAGAATAAAGTGTGTGTCTGCTCAAGAGCACAGAAGGACCACAGGATTCAAAATCAAATGGAGTAGAAATGATAAGTTTGCATGAAGGGCAACATGTCATATATTGCCTTTGTTTGGCATCAGAGTTGTTTCTTTTCTTAACACTTTCTTTGCATTCAAAAATGTTGAATGCAAGATTACAAATGAAAACAGACATGTCTTTGTAAAACAAGATGGTAAAGAGATTATCCCTCTGGCTTTGTTATAAGTAGCCTTTGTTTTATTTTTTTCAAGACAAGCACGTTAGTATTAGCCCAGCTAGAAAGGCTAACAAAAAGAAGCCTACTGGTGCTAACAGCTATCCCTATCAGTCATTTCATTTTACATGTCACAGTTACAGTTGTGTGTCGTAATCATACAACACATATATTTTGAAATTGCACTGCAATGACATGTTTTTTTAACACTAAGGTGCTAAGCATCACATTACCTGCAATGAACCACCACTGGACCAGCGTCGGGGGGTGTAGAGGCTTTCACTCTTCGTATAAAAGCCAGCAGTCCAGTGGCGTGATAGGGCACACCGTGTTCAGGCCAGGATGTGAAATGGAACTGACGCACCTCGTGCTTGGTTGAGTATCCTCTCTGTCGACACAGACACGGTGGACCACGCATTATCATTACATGTAAAACACCAGTTTATATGGATTGCATCATAACCACTGTAGCCTACAGGCCATTATTTCATCCAAGGCTTGCTCCCATCCATTCAGAGGCACCCCCCAACCTCCATGAGAGATGTGGCAGATTTTTCAGTTCAATGTGAGGAAAACTGGGATATTATTGATGTGGGGTGTTAGGTCTTCTAGGACAGTTAGGCCTCTGGCCATCACATGCTAGTAGCAGCCACAGTGTGACAGACACGCAGGGAGGAATTACGGAGGCTCTCAGAGCTCACAGAGGACTGGGAGCTTTCTCCTCTCTGCTGGGAGGCTGCTGCAGTCGCACAGCAATTTCTGTCTCTGTACAGAGATGACAAAGTAAAGCCATGCAAAGCAAAGATTTGTTGAGGACAGATACCCAAAAAAGAAAGGAAAAGAGCTATGGAAAAACAAGCTGTCACCAGCTCCCAAATTTGTGCCGATTTAAATAAGCAGCAGCGTGTACCCATGGAGAGCGTCTGTGACAGTGTGATGATAATGCTGTGTTTGTGCCACTGTCATTTTGGTGTTGCTCTAAACCCATCCAAAGAAAGATCCCCTGAAAGATTGACAGGATGGAGGCCTTTAGGGGCACAACACTACAACAGCTATATTGGAAAGACGGCGGGGGCACTCACAGAGCTAATGGTGTTAATTCCTCTAAATTTAACATGTGCACCTCAAGCCCATCAACACTAAGTCCTGCCAAGCATCTAATCCCTTCCATTACTACTGGTTCTAATTTTATTTCTTGCTTTACCAGGTAACAGAAGAACACAGCTAACTCATACAGTATTCATCAATAATTCACAGATAGACACAGAAAGAAATTTAAAGTAACTCAGCACTGCATGTTGCTTTCTACCCTTAAACACCAGTGAATAATATAACAAAACCAAGGTCAGGTAAAATATAAATCTTAGTTAAACTCACCCTCTCCAGGGCAAAGGTACGAACTGTGTATTCAGCCAGTGTCTCCGTCTTTAGAAGAGTGATTTTAATGTCACCGTACATCTCGCTATCGTCAGGCCAGTATTTACAGCATTTCACCTGTTTGAAAAATCATGAAGCAGCAGTGTAAAACCTCAGGTTCACATCCCTGGAAAATGCACCTGCAAAACTGCAGAAGGTGTAACATGAATGAATCTGTTTGAAAGAGGTTGAATCTCTAACGCAGTCTACTCAAATCTCCTCCACTCTCTGATACTTAGGATAGCCCCAACCAAAAAAAAAGGTCAAAATAATTGAACATGACAAGTCCTCAAGATGAATTACTTTTATTCCTTCCCTGTCCTTTACAGAAACACTTAAATAAATCAATATATATATATATATATGAATTTATTTAAGTGATTCTGAAAGGAATAGGCCAGATGAAATATTTGTATAAAATGTGCTGTGAGTCCATTCACTGCTATTAAACAAGGTTGGTGAAGTGCTTAAATTACTGTGATCCAGTTTACTTTGCCTATTTATGCAGATAACATTATCATACTATTAATTTTTGCAATGGTCTTTGTAGCCATCAGCATCCACGAAGGCCAAATCAAAATGAGATGGTCTAGCTAGCCTATAGAGGATTTCCCTTTTATCCTCCGCCACTGTGTGTAGTCTGCAATACTCCCTTTTTGCTAAAATGACTGTGTAAGTCATCCATGATGGTGATTCATCACCAGCATGCAATGAATCATGGGGTAACTTTTGCTTCGAATGATCTACCATTTGGATAATTCATTGGCTGAGGACCAAGGGATGCATCTCACAGCTTTATTTGAAGGAGTCCTCAAAATGGGACAGGGGTGTTGTTGCACCATGACCCAATCTGCCTTCAAACCCATCTTTTGAAGGACGCAGTCCCTGAATTGAAACACAGCTAATTATCTTTTTTTCCCCTTGGTTTGGATCAAATGAACCAAATTACGGGTGCACAAAGGTGTGAAAAGCACCATTCGTGTCATCTTCATATCATTCCTTGGACCTGTTTTGGTTTTGTAAGGAGGACCTTTTGCTGTATTTGAATTTTAGGGATTATAGTCAGAGCAAACACATTGTTAGGCATTATAATTGCATCCCACAAGATTAGTTTTAACAATTTATTTAACAGCAAATAAACAGAGATAAAAGATAACCTGTGTCAGTACAATTTACAAAAACTGATATTGATTAGAAAAAAACTTTAAGGGCTTCAATTGTTGGTTAAACTAGAGAACAGAAATACTGATGTGAAATTTAGTTATTAAGTTGAAAACTGAGAATGGTACACTTCAAATGCTGCAGAAGAACAAAAACAACTTTCCTCTGCAGATATTTCATCTTAGAGGGCAAAGAAAAGAAAAACACAATAATCACATAATGGCGGGAAGCATAATGAACAGGAGGGCAGCAATCTTTTTTCACCAGCATCAGGCACAAAGGAGGTAATTTTTTTATTTAATAGAGGTTTTATTTGGATTCAGCTGTGCAGACCAGTCTTCATTTGTTGACTGTTCCCTGAATTGTTAGGATGGAGAACCAAATTGGATGTAGGGCTACTGCTAGAAAAATGGTGTCATTTTAACCATTCACTGAGGTAATATGTTTCCCCTGTTGAGGCTGAAAAGGATGGATCACTTCGAGCGAAATTCATATGCTTCAGGTACTTATGTGAGGTGTAAAATAATGGTTCTACTACAGCCGGGCCATTGAAGCTGTGTAGCCATGCAGAGTATATAAGAACAACACACCTCTATACGTGGCTCAGAATATGTTTATATACTCCACGAGTATTTTACAGCATATTTTATGGACTCTATAATGATACCATTATGATGCAGGTTACGTAACACACTGTTGCTGTTTGACGATGGACAAACAAGGGATAACCCTCATAGCAGTACTTTAAAAATAGTATTTTCAATGAAAAAATAAGCAATACTGCACAGAAACTTGCATGAAACTTGCTTTTGAGAATTCAAAGTGTGGTGCAGAGAGTTAAGGGAATAGTGGTGTAACCAGTCTCATGTCTGTACCCGAAACATGAAGCTACAATGGGAAGATTTGAGTAGCATGACAACTGAGAACCAAGATCTGCGTTTCTGAAACACATAAAAGCTTTTCAAATAGACACAAAAATGTTTCCATATGTTTCTGAGGACTGGGTGGTGACAGGAGGGGGAGGAAGTGGAGGTGGGGAGGATGGTGCACATCACTTACCCTGCCAACCTCCACCAGCTTAGTGATCATAACGATGCTGAAACAATTTTCCTGCCATACCATCCTCCAAAAATCATACAGAGTCTCCTGCTTGGGACCTGGTGGAAAGAAAAAGGGGACGGGGGGGGGATAAGAGAAAGACACATAAATGGCTGCATCAAAGCTTGTCCTCTCAATAAGGGAGTTCTTGCTGCCATGAAACCTCGTATTATTATGACCTATGTGTCCTTACTCAGACACCAGGCTACTCATCTCTCAAGATTGTGCCGTCAATAGAGTTATTGAGAACTCCAGACAGAAAAGAAGGGGCGATGGGTGACAAAACAACAGCAGCAGCTTGATGATGAAAGCTCACAGGACCATCAGTCACTCACTGCCAGCTGAGGTACAACTTCCAAAAAAAGGGGAGCACGTAGGAAATAAATGCTTGGATTGACGAAACGAAAACACTGCTGACATTTTGGTTTTTTTTGTTGTTTCTTGGCAGGTTTCATCTGCCGCTCTCCATCTCCCTTACAGGGGCATAGAGGGGGTTGCTGGTGCAAGATAAGCAGATGAACAGACCTTCAGTGACTTTGTGATGGGGGCTCCCTAGAAACTGACACTCCCTGGGGTATAGAAACAATGGAGGAAAATTTAAAACACTCACACACACGCAGACTCGAGCTGTCCATCAGAAGCAGCTTTGTATTTGAGCATCAGTGGGTGAACTACAGGTTTTCTCTCCGACAATGAACTCAGCGCTCCGCACGTCAGAGAGATTGAGAAGGTGTAATCAACGTGTTTAATTATTCACCTCCTCTCATGATTAATTCAGTGACATCACTAGCACAGCCTTCATGGATTGGTAGTCACACTGTCAACTTTGGATTTGCCAGGGGACTGTGCATGAGCAGGCTCATTGGCTGGATCATCTTCAATTTATTACACCATCCTCAGCATCCTGAGTCTACGCACATACTATAGCCTTGCCGGGATACTCACCCTGAGTGGCGATGAAGTGGTTGGATCGATGGTAGCCCTGAAAGAGAGAAGAGGGATGACATGCTGAGTAAGCCATCTGCGCCTCAGGCACTGCTGTATGGGAGGGTGTCTCTCTGTCTCAACCCTGTCTTCTTTTCTTTCATTTTTTTTATATTCCCCTTTCCCTCTGCATTCAGCTCTCTTACTGACCCAATCTCTGCATTTGTGAATAACATTTCCAGTGTAATTTTCACACACTGTCTGACCTATTGCTGACCCAAGACCGTGTTTATTTTGCCCTTAGAGACACTCCACAGAGAGTTTGGAACGGCCAAGGCAACACATGGTAAATACCGCACCCTGACAAACTGATGAATCTCGGGAAAAATTCATTTCTCGAGTTATCCGAGCAAGTTGACTGAATAATACCTGAAACTCTGTGACAGGTTAATAAAGATATGATTAAGAAACAAAAAGCGCATGCTCTTCAATTTCAGGTGTCTGACTTATTTATCAAACTTTCGCTCAGAGTGCTGTCCCATTAAAAAAACAAATCAATTTTCATTCAAGAACCAATATCAAGGTGATGAATTAACAAACTCAAACCACATTTTCCCATAAAGAATACAAAACTAACTCCTTGCATTTTTCCATTCTTGTTTCACATTAATGCATGATATCATCAGCAACATACACAGTCTACTGGAGCACACTCTTGTTTGTACAGTGAAATACTCTAAGATCCTTTATATCAAAGGATGTGACAGCCACTGATACAGATGACAGACATTTTCATACAGTGAGTATGGGATGGTAATGAATGAACGATGAGATGCCTCTACAGTTTTGAGGGAAATAAACATGACATAGACCACCCGAGGGACTTGAAAGACAAGCTAACTGTTCAAAGGAAGTCCTCCTGAAAACAAGTACTGCTTCTGTCAACCTACCAGGTGAGTGAGACACCTGTTTTTGAGAATCTATGAAAACATCTCCTGTAAAGCCACATGGATGTTGTGGCTCACTGAGTGTTGTCGTTTTGAGAGGAGCAGCTGGAAGGATAATTGATGCCCCAATTACCTTGCATGACTCTGCGAGAGTGGAGAAGGCAGGTCAGGAATAATCTGAATAAACTCCCAAGCCCACCAGCTCTCATCCAATCAGTGTGATGGGGCAATCCGTATTGATAACAGTTTTCATTTTTTCGCGGAGGGCATCTTCCCTAATATGTGGAGTCCATCCACGTTGCTGGATTGCTAAACTTTTAATTGCATCTAGTCAGATACACGGGGACATGTTTGAAATGGAGATGGATGACCAGTGCTGTGAGGCCTACTATCCACAATTCCTCGGGCCCTAACCAAACGCTATCAGCATGAATGCTACCACTCTTCCACTTGAGACTGTTGGCAGACCGACTAAACTTTTTGAGCTTTGGCCACTCCTGCGAACTGACAAAGGCAGCAGAGTCTTCAAATGTGCACAGACTTGAGACACACTGACCTTTGAGCATTTGTGGATAGAGGAGGGGGTAAAGAGCAGAGGGAAGTGGGAAAAGAAGAGGGAGGAAGGGGGGGGAGCAAAAACAGAGCGATGGCAGGCAGAAGAACGAGCAGTGAAGTACTTACTTCCCTGTTAATCCGAATCTACAGGGTCCAAGGTCGAGGAAGTGGGAAGGGGGGTAGAAAAAGAAGACATATAGGCTAGTTAATGAAAGAAGCTTTTAGTAAATAGGTGTTATGGTTACAGATAGATGGGAGGAAGTGTGTGTGCCCGTACAGTATTGGTGTTTCTAACTACAGCAGGACTGCGGTTATACGTTGGAGAACTTCTATGACTTATAACTTGGAGCCATTGTTGTAAAAAAACGATTATTACTTTTGGTTTTATTTCACAATGCTCAAGTTGAGTTCAGAGGGTTTTTTTTAAAGAAGGAAAACTCTTGCTTTCATCAGGGTTATGAAGGTGCGGTTTGATCAGATTTGATTGACAGTGGCCTCGCAACAAGCAAACAACCCCACAACTGTCTGCTTTGATTCGAATGTTGTTAAACTCTGATAGAGCTGTGAAGTGGGACGAGCTATTTCAGGCATCACTGATTCCCTAATTCAAAGTCCCATTCATCTTTTCCAGTGTTGCTCTGGATTGGAGCACTGCTGCAGCTTGGATCAGTATGAAACTCATCAGTACAAAAAAGTACAACCGCATTAGAAAATATCTGGTTAGAGATACCAGCCTTTTTTTTTAATATAACGACCCCAGGGGCGGGGAGTTCATAAAGATACATGTCCCATGGTGCATTTCAGTAAGAAATATCCAATTAGCCAGCTTAAATACTGTTATATGTGCCACTATCGGCGGGTGGAAGCTTGAGATTATGGTGTTGAGACAATTGACAATACAATGTGCAGCTTAACTAAATTAATCTCTGAATTCTGGGTCAATTTTAGATTAAATCAGCAGCTATGGCATCATGTTTTGTTCAGTGACAAAGCGTTTTCAAATTGCTGCCATTCTGGTTCACTGGCTCCTTTTCCATAGCAACAGCAGCAAAGGCTCATGGGTACGGATTCTGTAGTATTTAGAGCTGATCTCCCGTGCCAAACTGGACAAAAACCAATATGTAGAAATCCATCACACAAAAGAACAAAAACTAAGCAGGCTTAACTTTCTGTGTGTGTTTTGGACCTGGTTAGTTAAGAGTTAGAGGCTGACTGAGAGAAATAAAGTCAAAGTACGATGGAAAATGCTTTTACATTAGCTACAGCAGACAAAACTTACTAGCAGCGTAACTGAGTGTGACAATGTTTTTGTGTGTGTGTGTTCGGTTGTGTGGCCATGCTACACTTGTCAGTAAAGCCCTGTTGCTCTAGATTCAGACGTAATGTAAATTAGCAGCAGCAGTGACGCACCAAGCTGCTGTGCAAGCTGTCAAACGTATGCAAAGTTGTGCACTTCTTCAAGCAACACGCTCCACAGGCAGGCAAAGACTCAGGCATTAAGTGACAGAGAACAAGGATATAGAGAGCTTGCACTTTCCCACCTCTGTTTTGAGAGCGGAATAATGTTTCAGAGGGAGGAAAACTTTTCCATTTAACCTCTGGTGAAATAATCGCAGACTGTCCAAAATATGCCAGAACGTGGCTACATGGTTACTATTCAGCTCACCGGGTCGCCTTGTCAGGGTGTAACATCACTGACACCAACACTGTAGTGGCTGCTGAGTGGTGTTTTCCCTCTAATGCCTACACCTCTGTGCCCCTAACACTAATGGAGACTCTCACAGTAACTACAGTCCTAACAGCAGGCCAGGTTTTTAATGCCCTCTCATCGTAATGAACTCTCTAAAAGCTTCTCTGCTGCTAGCCATTCTCTACAGAGGTATAAAAGAGAGGGGGAAAAGCCCTGTAGTGTCAAGCATTTTGATGATACAATTTTGTCCTAAAGGGGGAATCCAACCAAGATCAAGTCAACTTATGCTCCAGGTCGTTTTCTCTCAGTAGAAACAGATATGTTATTATTCAAATATATTCTTTAAAAACACTTTGACTAAGACATGATCTCTCAATCTCTTATCAACCTCAAGCAGCAGTGAGAGTACATCAGCCTATCTCATCTTCTCACAGAGTGCCATATTTGCTTTACAGAAGTCCCAATGAGAGGCATGCAAAATAAATCTTATGAGATAAAGAAATCATATCAAGTTGCCAGACTTCCCTTGACATAACTCAAATGACAACCAACAACTGAGGACTATGACAGCAAATTCACCAGGGGAACCAAAATACAAGTTTCTGTCTACACTATTTCTGCTTAGTAAAACTGCATTTTTTTTTCAAAAGCTGGGTTGATTTCCTTTGTTACTAACTTCTGCTTCTCTGACTTTCTGTAAAACACAGCCTCCTCTCCTTTTTATGAATGAAAGCACACATGAATGAGACTGTGTGAGACACATTAGCAACATATACATGTATTTCATATGATCAGTGAGAATGTTACTGTGGCACTGCATGTGTGGCAGACAGTTAAGGTGAACAGTGGAAAGGATCATCTCCTCCCAGCCCATCCAGAGATTGAATAACATCAATCATGTCTATTTAATTTAGGGGGATTTGTGGCATCTTACAGAAAGGTTCATCTCCTCTGCAAGGCATTAAATGCATTTATTCCACGCTGTTTTAATAAAAGTGATAGCAACGTTAGTCTGGGTCAGGGATTCGGTGCTGCAATTGACAACCATGGCATCTGGCAAAACACCGCCAGGCAGGGTGTTTGATTGGATGAAAGCTTCCAGGTGAAAGTGGGCCAGCAGACTGGTGGGCTTACAGGAATGATAGAGATGGACAGTGACTTTGCAGGGTGTGAGTCTCAGCAGAGACTGACTATTTGTATCCCATGTCAGACAGAGGCAGAACAACAAGATTAGACTTACATCAATGTAGTTAGCGTTAATGTAGTCTGAGTTGGGGTCTCCCAGGAGTGGGTGGAGCTTCACTCTGTGGCGGTCATCTGAAAGAGAATAAAACAAAAGAGCAAAGATATGCTGAGGTACGAAATACATTTGGATGATTTTTATTGTTGTTGTTGTCTTTTTTAATACAGGATGAAACAGGTTCTGATGACTTACATCCCAGCAAGGTGTCGTGCCTCCCTTTGGTTTTGTCCTTCTTCTTTGTGCAGTCCCAGCCATCAAAGAAACTCTGCAGGGATGAGGGGACTCTTGTTACAGACTTCTCTTTGTATTAACCATTCAAATATCACAGATAAAAGTAATCACAGCTTCAGCAAACATTTTTGTTTGTTATATGCGTGACAGAAAATCTGTTTTTCATAGTAAATATGTTCAAAGCCTATCAGCACATCCCTCAGGTACAGCTGAAGCTTAGATTGAGAGCCACTGTATCCCTCAGAAAGGAGAGAGGTTTGGGGCTTTATGCACGATATGCAATAAAAAATATTGAGCCATGGGTAGTAGTCAAGTCATTGTTATCCCAGAGCGCTCAGTCGTGGACCTTCAGTTGCACCTGTTTTAGTTAATGCTCTCATTGCCACAGGCTGTAGCTTAGGTTTAAACCGGTGGCTATGACAATGCAGGGTAGGACAATACAGGTTACATATTGACAATTTACAAATCCCAGCCCCAAACAGTCTATCAAATCATGTCTTAGATGACATAACTAAACAGAGATGATTTCTGCATGTGGCTAAAGTAAAAAACAATAGTTGTTATTTAAGGATGAGTTAGTGATATTGTTTTTCAACATCAATACCATAAGAGACAAAACAATAGGAATATCTTATTGCATATTGGCTTTAGTCCTTTGATGTGATATAAACACAAGAATTCAGTAACAAGTCATGAGATGAAGTACTGTGACTGTTTCTGGCTTATGTAACCGACTGGAAGTTTCTATATATGGCACACAAATCACTGTATGGTGAGATGACTGTTATTAAGGGTGAATGCAGACAAAGTGTCTAGAAGCTGCTGGATTGCTGCTCAGCCGTAAGATAGCACAGCACACTCATCATACACCTGCTTGCATGGATGCACAGGCGGGCGCTCACTCTCACACGTTGCCATAAGCCACTTTTTAAGCGTCCACCGTGGGGCCAAATTAAGCCTGTAAACAGCCCCCTGAGACCCACGAACAAAGCACACACACACACACACACATACACATACACACATACACATCCACCCATACCAGTCTACCCCCTGTGGTTTCCAGCCACTAGGGGAATTTGGTGAAACTCTGCCCAAGTCTGCATGCTGAGCAGGGGATTACAACACAGTTCTCCCCACAGAGAGCCAAGAACCAATGAAATCCTGCCTGGGATTACACCCTCCTGACTTTTTCCTCTTCTTCTCTTGCCCTCTCTCTGGATGTCTGTCTTTCTCTCCAAACCTGTCATTCTCTCCACCTTCCCCTGCCTCTCTTCAATATTCCTCGTCACCACTTTTCTCCCTGTCCACCTCTTCCATCTTTCTCCTCCTCATTTTTGACACTAGACCTCTGAGCCATCTCTGTTTCTCTGCTCCCACCACACTACTGCTCAACCCTCCAGAGAGAAGCAGGGAGTGGAAAAACACAAGAAAAAACTGTGAGAGAACGTCTGTCTTTTGAAGAAAGAGGAAACAACACAGAACCGTGGAGGATTGATTAGAAACCCTCATTTTCAGAGATCAGTTGGGTGGGATATTTGAGAGCATCACAGAAAATTGGTAAAATGAGATGAAAGAAAGTCCGCTCCTGAACTATTAGCACTACTACACTCAACTCATCTCAACACACTCACTCGCAACTCATGAGATTTTGTGGTGTGCGTTATTGTTTCCCTTCAGTAACAAAGCCGTGGTTGGCATGCTGTCCTCAACAATTTCCCTTTTTAGTATCATTCAATCACTGTTATGTCATCTTCCTCTGACCTATGATCTTTTTTCTCTGAAATAATTTTTAAAGTGCCAAAAGTGATGAGATTGATAATCCCTCCACATTCAGTTGAAATCCAATCCGTGATGTCTGAGATGTTGCACATGCACAAAATTCTACTCAAAAAATAAATATAATAAGCTGTTCTGTGCAACAACAAAAAGGTAGCAAGAGGCACTTGTTTTGTTTTTTGGTAAGAAGCAAAGAAATTCAATCGTCCATCATCCTTCCTCACCTCAGCCTCCAGGTGCAGGAATATAGGAAGTTTTGATTTCTACAGTGAGGCTGTGCTGTTGTTTACTCCCCAGTTTCTGCAGTGAGAATATTATTATTATTTGCCTTTATTTGAACTCAAAAACAATCCTTGAGGGCTCGCCATTATTCACAATAAAGCTGAGTACCAGTTCAAAAAAATATGAAAATGAGTGAAAATTGTAAAAGTTGGAAGGTAAAAGAAAACATTTTGAATTTAAAATAAGTATAAAATACTTAAATTCAGAAAAAAAGCCTTCTATTCTAGCCCAAAGCGCTTGCTTAGGATAGAAATGATATAAGATAAGACGGCTTTTTCCCAGTCCAGGTGTCACTGTTAAACAAGCATATATGCCTCATCACATATTTCAGACAGAGAAGACCACCCATTTTTTTATTAATGCAATTATGAGTCCTATAAATATCAGCAGTCATAAACCTACGAGCAGAATGATGAACAGCATTCAAGGGTTTAAAAATGGAGGTATAGGCATGCCTATAAATCACATCACTATAATCCATAGCAAAACAAAAAAGAGCTTCAACAATCCCTCTCCCACAAAGCAGAGGAAAGTTAGCTCTATTCTTTTCAAAAAGTTTCTTTTCATAATGTCTTGACATATTGTCTATATGTTATTTAAATGTGAATTTATAATCCCTCCAAATAACAGTGTGTTTATATTATGTACCTCCCTTAATGTACAGTGGAAACATTAATGGTTTTCTATCACTATTATCCATAGCTCTTGAGAACAACTTGTGTTTATGTGCTTGAAAAACAATGCAGTTTTGTAGTATCTGGGTACAAATTAAATGGTAGTTAGATAGGATAAAATAAAGTTATAAATATGAAATGTAAAAAAAAGAATGGGCTGAGAGGTGAACCTTGTGGAACGCCTGTTGTTCTAGTGTAGAAAATAAAAAGAGTAGTTCCTATGGTCACTGCTGCCGATCAGGAAGTGATTCAGGGACCACACACAGGCACTTGAACTAAAACCCAATATGACTGTGGTGACAGCAGCTGCCACACAGATAAGCCCCTTTACAACTCACTGTAAATTCTTGATCAATGTTTTTACAGAACATAGGTATTCTTCAGGGAAATAAAACCCTGTGCCTTCCAGTGGAGTGTAATATGATACTCCTCATCATTTTCCTTCATAATAGAGACAGACACTCCATCAAAACACATACTCTAGCGCAGAGGGGAAAAAAACACAAAGAGGTGTGTATTGATTTTTTGAGTGGAGTGTGTTTTGCCTTTGAGGGACAATTTAATGAGTCTACAAGCAGAGTTCCAGAGGGGGAAACTATGAACCAGAGACAAAAGACGTTTTCTGTTTTTCGTGAATGCCACAGGCCGTGGGTGGGGTGACAGGGATGGTCTTCTCTCCAGGGCGTGATCTCAACTCCCAGCCACAATCGTTCCACTGGGGAGAGGCGTTCAGAGATCTGGGCCCGTCATTACGTGCTATGAATCATACAACTAGAGATAGCCACGACTGCAGCAGCAGGAGGGGCATAAGCAATATTCTGGAAAAGAAAAATATTTGTCCTTTCGATTCAATTCAGGGCTAAAACTCCATTGTGCATCGATAAAAAAAGAGAAAAAAACTAAACAAGTAATAATCTGCCAAGAAAACTCAAGTAATTTACAACAATAGTTAACAACAATCCCTGGTAAGTTCCTGGACAGTGAGCTGTCCATTAATAAGTAAGCTTGTATTAAAATTTTCCTTATGAATGCCAAGCCAGTCAAACACTCACTAGATGATAGACTGTTTGATTTGTTTTGATGTTGGGTTTTAAGGATCTGAGCATCAGAGGGATCATTATGGAGAATTGCCAGACTTCTTCTACAAGAGGGTCTCAACTTCTGACCTCCAGATATCAGGCCTATATCAATCTTACACGCTGGCTATTTTCATCACTGCTGTGAGAAATCGAACTGGTGAAATTCTGCCTGTGGCCTGCATCAAGAGCCAAACGATATCTTGTCAAAGTGAGCTGTCTTTCAACTAAACAACATTTCATGGCCACAATTCATGGCAGTGCTGCTCTGTGCGTCACAGACTGATTGTTACCTATGCGAATTATAGAGCATTTATGTTGTATCATATTCTGCAGAGGGCGGCAAATACCAACATTGCTACTGGGAGGAGGTTATTTGGAGGTTACAGGGCGCGAGAGGCTAGAGCTCTCTTTTCTCACATTTCTCCCTTCATAGCCTTTCATCTTCTCTTCCCACTCAACCCTTCCAGATTCCCTTTTTGCTTTATTTGCCACCCTACAATCTGTCAGCAGCGGTCAGGGGACTCGATGGTTAGAGGCACCTCCAGAGAGGTTTAACCTCATCAGACCTGCAGTCATGACTGAGGTCTTCTTCGGACCCAAATGGGGATGATTTATTCATATGCTCAGCAACAGTGTGATCCAGATGCCTTTTTAACCCCGCTAATTAATTTCAGTGGGTGGTGAGGCGGGCGCTTGGGTGATTGAGGATTGGAGGATTGATGGCCTCCACTTACGTAAGTGCATTCAAACGACCACTGCTCCTCTACGCTAGCTCTTATGTACAACATTCAGTAATTGGACAAGATCCTCGCTACTGTCTAGAAACAAATAAAAGTAACTAAACAACTCAACTCAGTGACTTAATCATATCCTGATGAGACAGCCATGGTAGCCCCAGTGTTGTTAATGCTAACCCCTCAACCCGTTGGCTGTGTCTTGAAATAGTGTGCAGCCATATCACAAATTGGTGAAAGAACAAAATGCATCATTGCTGAAATCCAATGCTCAATTCGAGCAAGCTCAGCTCACAGCATTGAGTCATCTGGAGAGTCTTGCAGCACTCCACAATCGCTCTGTCTATCTGTGGACTTTATCTGTAACTTGTTTTCTCTGTATATATTCTTTTTGTGTTCTTTTCCTTTGTGTGTGTGTGTGTGTGTGCGTGCCTACACTGCAAATCCATTTCCTTTGGGGATAATAAGGTTGATCAATCACTCACACAGCAGATCCCCCAAGATATGTTGGAAGTTGGCAGAAGTTTCCACCAAGAGGATTAGCAATTTTCAGAGATATGTCAATTATCTATGACAGATTTAGACCCAGTCCAGGACAAAACCTGCACTTCGCATATGTGGGGCTTGGCATAAGTTACTTCCACCATAGAGACCTCTGACTAGTGCAACTTATGACCACTGAGAATAGAAGCTCAGACATTCACGGAATGACCAAAAAGTACGTGCAGCATAGTGCAGCTTGGTTTGTCTGCAAGGTTTAGAAGTTCCTCAAAATACTTCTTCTGCCTCAAAATGACGGTGCCAGTTATGGTCAAATGCTCCTGCTGAGAAAAACCTGGATACTGACCTACACTCCCTCCTGGGGTATGAAGAAGCCCAATAAAATCTCTTCTAGCAATGATTTCGCATCTTTTAGTGCTACACCAGCAGCCTTTACGACTTCCTGTTTTTCTCTGCTGTGCTAGGAGTACCCAGCTTAACCAGGCATGGAAGTACATCAGTGTAGACATGTCCCAAACCTTATGGTGAAGTGGGAGCTAACCCAGAAAGCAATGCTTTGTCTTTGCTACAACCTCCCCTATGGCAACAAGCTCCAAGCAGTAAGTGAAAGAATGGGAACATAGATACAAGAGGGTGAAATAAGTTTTTTTCTGCATACTGGCTGCCCCACTGTAGGGTAAAGAGTTCAACAAACTTCAGGTGCTTGGGGTTCACGCTGCATTTCTACTCTAAAAGGAGCAACATTGGCAACTGGTAAAGAAGACCCCAGGTAAAATCTGTATGAGCATACTGGCTGACTGGACTGAGCGGATATTTCAGGATATAACTAGAGATAGTATCCAAGAGATTATACCTCCCTGCTGCTATGGAAACAACCTTAACATCCCTGAAATAGAAGCTTTCTGTTGTGACCTTATCACAATTAAAGTTCTAGAGGATGGATGGATGGATGGAAGGATGGTTTCATGTACTTTTAGTCTCTCTTTAGTAGTATTAGTAGTAGTACTAGTAGTAGTATTAGTACTAGTAGTAGTAGTATCAAAATAAATAAAGAAGTAACAGTTTCAATGAAGACAGTGACCTTGTGCATCATTGACAAAAACAGGTGGAGCATGAGCACTTAAACATGAAGTATCATGTTTAAGTTTCATTCTGTTTCAATGACACTTTCCAGTTCCACATCTCTGAAGTTCTTCTACTATAATGGTTTCAGCAGGACACTATGTAGATACTGTACTGCACTGATCACTACAGATGACACTCAGTGCTACAATATTTAAGAAAACCATGGTACAGAGATAATTAAAGATTTCAGTCAGTTACATATGCTTGAATTTACCTCCACCAATTCTCAATTTCCTGCATAGATATAAAAGTAAGGATGAATAAGCCTTTAGCTGTGATGTTGGATTTATACCACTGCTGTTTGAGTGTTTTGGCCTCTAGCTCTCCCACTTGCTCTATAGTGGTCATGCTGTTGAATTTACAGTCAAGATTGTTTGCCACAGAATACAATCATAGTGTGAATGCAGACAATTTACACATCGCTGCTCTTTAGAAAAATGCAGCCTTAAAACCTCTCTCTCATAATTGTTCCTAGATCTTGACATCAGTGCATCGGCAGCAGTACGTTATACTGCTGTTCATTTCATGATTTCACAGTGTAAGAGAGTAAATGCTGCCTGTGTTGTCTCATGTTGTCAGAGTGTAAGAGATGAATTTAATAGCATAATTTACCTCATACTCCTGTTTAAAGCCGTAGCCCTCAGCAGTCTTCATCTGGTTGATGTGCTGGAGGAGGTCAGCCACTCGGACAGCGGGGTGGAGCTGGCCTGTGTGGTAGGGGGAACCTTTACGCCCACATTGGTGCCTCGGGGAACCTCCCAGCAGGCTGCTGGCCTCGTTCACTGAACTGCGAGCATCACCTGAATCACACGCAGACAAGGTTTGCAATTTCGTTGTAACTGCAGGTGCAAAAGTTCATGTGCGAGACGGGCTGTGATATAAAATATTCAGCAACCTTTGCATCACCCTGTATTTAGTTTTGGGGCATCACACACTGGTGTTTTCAGTGGTAGCTCACTGTATGTTGGTATTGACACAGACAGAATAGGTTACAGCAGGCCACTTCGACGAAGGTTTGTCTCTGCAAAGATGTCTTCACATTAGAGCTTCTGTGACAGCACAATTCATTTAAATACACTACTTCACTTGTGTGATTCTATCATTTCTCTGAAACTGTGTGATATTCTTTGTGTATCAGCTGCTGGGCCATGGGTAGCTGAAGGTAGAGAGATATTTTTCATGCAGGTTGATAACTATCCTCCAGAGTCACTCAGACATTTAAGCAGAGAATGAGTGACGGTCCAAGAGATTATGAAGCCAAGGATGACGTGCGTCAAGTTTTGGAAGGGAAGGCTTGTACTGTACGTGTGTGAGACTTAGTGCATTTATCTTACTGCGTGTACCACAGGTGTGTGCATCCATGAAAGAAAGAGCCATTCTTTCATCCTCTTGTAGGGTGCTCTGGTCTGTGAAACTGCGCTCCATGGAGCCCATATGACTCTTCTCCTGCCGATAGGTAATGGGCGTCTTATTCATGTTCACTGGTTTCCTATGAAGGATAAAAAGAGAATGGAAGGGGAAATGGGAACACAGGGGAGAGAGAGCAGAGAGACAGAGAAAAAGGAAACATTACAATTAGTAATTAGTAAAGCAGGGAGTTAACAACTGACTCATCTGTTTTCCCTTAATGACATATGACTGACAGCCAGAGCATAAGCATGTGTAGGATGGATCGCAAGAAGATGGAAAAGCAAAGAGGTGGAGTCACTTACGGATAGTAAGAGTAGTAGTCCCTTCTGGTAAGAGTGCAGGAGAAGGAGGAAAAAAAAATCAAGAGAAAGAAGAGATGTAAGATGAAGGCAATGTCTGCTGAGGGCAGAATGCATTGATTACAGTGAAAATGAGAACCGTCCTCTTCATGAGCAGGTGGCCGCATGACACATGGGAACGTGCCAAACAAGTGCAGAAGGACCAAACTGCAGCGAGGCAGAAAATTGTGTGTTTCCCTCAACCAAATATGTATCTGTGTTACACTTGAAGGACTAGAACACGTGGCTTCCTGTCACAGCAAATTTAGCAATCAAATCCCTGAGAGCGAGATTCATGGTGGATTAGCAGAGAAACCCTGGCTAAAGTATAGCAGGAGCGTGACTTTCAAAATCAACTTTATTTAATTTTACCCTGGACATTGTTTCAGTCGTTTAATAACGATTGCTGGAGCCTTGTAACCACACTTTTGGCACAGCAGGTTCTTTGGATCTCAGTGTATCTTATTTAAGTAAGACGGGTTAAGCCTCCTTTGAAAGGCTGGTCTGCTGCTGCAGCTAAATAAATGCAGAGCCAGAGGTGTGGATGAACTACTGTAGACTTGTGGGATCATTGGCTAATAATCTCTAAAAGCACCTTTTCCCTACCAATTACCATCTCATTTAAGGGTCAGGCCTCTGCTTGGTGTGCGTAATTAAGTGGCTAATTGAATTGCATCCGCCTTTAATTAAATACTTCACACTCAGATAGGCTATGCAGATGAGAGTTGTTTGGTCCCTCTGGTGCACCATACGGGAGTGAAAACAACACCGCCCTGGCTGTCGGTCCGGCGTCATCCCTAAACAAGCGTGACCTTTCGGAAAGTTCAGCAAGTATAAAAACTGATTACTGAACTGCTCCGAAACAAAACACAAAGGGAAAATCAATGTGGGAGATGTGGTATGATTGTGCATAATGAGGCATGTTTCGTACTCGACGGTTGTCAGCAGACGTTTACCCTTTCTTAATGATGATGATGACAGCCCCCAGCAGAAGGATGAGGACGATCAGACCTCCGGCGCACATCCCAAGAATCAGCCCCATCTCCTCAGAGTGCTGGGACACCTCCAGAGCCTTGCGGTGATCTTTACAAGCCGCTGAAAGCAGAAACACAGATATGCAAGTTAAAAAAGTACAATGCAAATATAATACATAGGGAGGGAATAGAGGTACATAGGAGGTGATCCACAGTTAAGTTTAAAGCAAAGAGTGGTGAAAATTCAATATAGAAGGCCAAATTGAAAATTCACAGCTCTGAAGAAGTTATCAGTCATGCATATGAAACTTTTTTCACCTGAATGTAGACTTTTTACATCACAATACAGACATTCACATCACTTATTCTGAGGAGATCCACTGATTGACCATTAATAATGGTCTACTTAATGCTAAACCCCACATTTTACTAGCAGAGGTATTTTCAAAAGGTATTATCAAATACCAAAAATGACAAAGATGTGACGCCTTGAGCAAGGCACACAGCCACTGATCAAGTTGTCCAAACCAACAAACCCACAGCAGAGACACGAGTCATGATAACAACTTGTGCTTTGACAAACAAAATGATTTGTCTTGCACAAAGAATAAGTTAAGAAATAAGTTTTCTAGCCTGAAAGGCTTTCAACCAGCTATTTTGACTGCTGAACAGTGCTGATGTTTACAGAAAAGGAAGGAAGAGAAGAAAATTAACAGACTGCTATAAATTTGTGTAGAGGATTTTCTCAAGTGTTGCAAATATGCCAAAGTAAGACGGAAAACTAATTTGCTAAGATTCATTAGTCACGTACAAAAAAGGCTCACAACACATTGTTCTTTCATCTATTGTTCACATTATGGTTACACAATGACATGCAACAGTAATATGGTGATATTGTGCTTGGTTATTTGCATATACTAGTTGGAGGGCTGAAACTCTGACGTGTGTTCCTATTCAAAATTGAATTAAGTATTCAAATTTTCCCAGTCACAAGTCATCCACACAGTGTTACAATGCAGTCTCAAGGTGCCCTGATGTCTGAGAGCTACTGGAAAGGTCGTAATCATAATAGTAGGTTACATTTCTCTGGAATAAAGCTTCATACTTATGTAAATGGCGCTGAGCAGTGGGCCTTTATTTGTCTTGTTCTAGGGGCCCACTGATCTAATTTTTTTTCTTGTGTGTGTCAGCCTGTCCTCCAGGCCTTGATAGCCCTGAAACGAGCCCTTCTGAGCCTATTGGAACAGCGCAGCCTATCTGGAGAGCGGTAGAAAGTCAGAGCAAGCCTGGGGATAGAGCTGTATCTTGCAGCCTGCTGGGGAAGAATCAGATCTGGGACAGGGGAAATGAAAACAGAGCCATGTTTTAGCCCAACTATCTGCAGCCGTGGGCACTTTGTGGGTGCTTCAGAACCCTCATCCCAAATAAAGATGAAAGTAGGACAATATCATTTCATTATTTGGCAGGATTTTTTAATCAGTGATGAGTATCTGGCATATCTTAATACAGACGAGTCATTGGCCTGAAATTAGAAAGGAGCCTGTCCTTCTGAAATTGCTCATGACGTGGCTTATTAAGTTGCAATCCCTATGTTGTTCCAAAAATGTGACATTTTTGTGTTTACTGTTCGATGTATAGATGCCGTATCAGAACGTTACACTTCAGTTTGCAGTGGTGTTAGGAGAGGGTTTAGTCAGAATGTGATTTTTTTGTGGTTTCTGTTCTCACACAGGGACACACCATCACAATAAGATGCCTCTGCATCTGTGAGCGACTGACCTCAGCCTGGCTGTATGTGCTCCAGTCAAAAAAAGAGAGACAAGAAACAGCCTCAGCCACAAACTCAGCACTCCCTGTTTATTTTATGCTGTGACTTCATTTAAAATAACATCGACAAGTGAAATACAGGGTACTTCACACTGGCTAAAAATGTAGATGAGGAGTTGAAAATTCTATTTCAGTTTTTCTGACATTTTGGATAGATAGGGCGGTTTTGCCACACTTAGCCACAAAATTTCTATTAAGCCAAACACGAGCATGAAATAGATTTCCACATGAATCCATGCACCTGCCAGCTGCCCGATGGTGGAAATTGGCATTTAGAGGAGAAATGGAAGTCTGTTGTTGTGTTGAGCCTGCCAGAGGATCCTTAATTAAACTGTCACCTGGAAGTTGAAATGTAATCTCCAGCTTTGTTATCCAAGCCAGAATCATTTGCCTCCACTTTACTTGTGATGGGCTGCATGATAATAACGGCTTAGGAACCGATGATGCAGAGGCTATGTTAATGGTAGAGGGATCACAGAGATCTAAAACAGCAACAAAAAAATCCTCTGACCTGTCGCACCTTGAAATTGGAAATCACCCTCAGATTTTTTTCTTATCCATTTAACTTAGTTTTTTTCTTCTTCTTCTTCTTCTTTTCTTCTTTTTTTTTTTGCTTACATGGTTACATCACCTTGAATGTGGATGATGTAATGCTGGCAATCATTGCTTGCAGTTGTGCACGTTTCTTCCCTTTGTCTTCGCTATCTTCCCCTCTGTTGATTTATCGTTAACATCTTGCTTTCTCACATCATACAATTAGCATTTTAACTGTTAGAGCTTCATTGTACATTTCTCTCTTCCTTTGCTGAGTGTGAAAGAAAAGAACACAGTATAAAGCCCATTGCTGTATGAAAGCATAATTAATCAATGCCCAACCGGTTGTGTCTGTGTGGGGCATATGGAGTGAGACGCTGAGCTGAAATGGCTGGCCTTGCCTTTTGGCTTTATGCTTGAGGAGAGCCTCATCTCTTTAAGTTTTTCACTCACAAAAAGAGGCCTTCACCAAAAAAAGACACCCCGCCAAGTCAATTTACTTGCAAGGCTCTGCTTACTGTAGCGGTGCTATGAAAACTATAAATACATGACTTTTATTCACCATGATCTGACAGTGTATTATGGCACAGGGGGCTCTCCTGCCATCAGGACTTAGAGTCAATTTCTCTGCCCTTTTCATGTATCCGAAAGCTGAGCTACACAAGGGGTGGAGTGTGGGGAGCAGGGGGAGCTGGGCTCTCTCATACTGATAGGCCAAGGTAGCTCCATCTGGAAGTTTTGATCTGGAGGACCCTTCTGGACCGTGCTGGGGTCAAAGCCCTCAGATGTAGCCGTCTAGTGGGCTGCCGATGAGAACAAAGGCACTGCCTTTGATATAGTGTGTCCTAGTGTCTGCCCCCAAACAAACAGGATGAAAGCCTGACCTCTAATCCCTCCCTGCTTGTTGCCCTTTTCTCTGAGGCCCACCGCTAAACAACCAAAACCGTCAGAGAAAATTTGTCCAGACCCCCACCTTTGTACTTGAGAGAGCAGTAAATAACACTGCAGTATAAGCTAGTAAACCACGCTATTACAATTACATCCATAATTTCTTATCTTAGAACGACGAGAACACAGACACAACTGCAAAGCACTCGGAAATGATGCAGTGTAATGTATTCAAGGTCGCAGTGTTTGTAGTGGGAGAAATATTCATGTTAAATTACCTTTGCGAGCGATGCGGATGCAGTTTATTCTGGATTCCTGAAAGAGAAAGAAAACCCAGACGTCAGAGGGGAGAGTGTTGCTTTGCATTTTGCATAAAAAAAAGATGTGATAAAAGGAAAAGGAATGATGTGAAGCACTGAATTATGACATACACATATATCATGGTGAAAATAAGACAACAACAGATAAAATACACATGCTGAATGAATATCAAAACTTGATATTTATTCCCCAGTCGATACATTAACTCTGGGCCATATCTGGAATCACCGTCTCCCTTTACTACATCTTTATTTCTATCCTCTATTCACTCAAATCACACAATGAGAGTGATTTGCAATGCTCTTCTCTAAATAGCATAATTTACTTGATGATAAAGACAAAGAACTGATTCAGGCTTAAAGGACAAACTACCTCTGAGTTAAGAGTCCTATTTATGACACGAGGTTACAAACTACCTTGAATCTGAGAGCTGTGGTGAAGTGTTTCAGAAGATTAGGGATTCGCGCTGAAGGAGAAACGATGAAAGTTGAAAGGGAGAGAGCATAATTAAGAGGGTTTCACACCAATGCACCACTATGAAAAGGAATTAATTTTATTCAAATTTCAGCTGATGACACTGCAGTGATATGAATAGGACCTTTGTCAAACAGCACTAATGAGATCCAAGACTGTAATCCAATTCCAACCTCTTGGAGGAGATGCATTATCAAATTAAGATTTACAGATGCTAATTCAGGCATTATAGGACAATCATGCAAATTTGATCATTCCGAAATAGGCAAAAAGCGCTTTCCTCAAACTCCAGTTAATTTTTTTTTTTTTTTTAATCCATTTCAGGCTGACAGACCCACAAGTTCTTAACCCGATGGTTTGATCTGAAAATGCAGACCCAACTGCAGACAAACATGTTGTCTGTCAGAGAGACTTTCATTTTGTATTTCCACAAAAACAGCAGCACATCACTGAATGACATAACGGTTCCTATATTTACCAAAATTTGACTCATTTAGTCTTTTTTTGTTCACATGCCTGTGCTGTGAGATTGAATAAACAAACAAACTTACATATCTCTGTGGCAACCATGGCCATAGTGCCCAGTTAATGTCCTCAAGTATTTGTTATGAATATCTTTGTATGCGTGTTGCAAATCAATCTCCCTGCATATAATATGCAGGGAACTTTATTCAACAGATAAATGCAATTTACTCAACATCTAACATTTTGCCGCTCTTTTAAGGAGAATACTATGATTTTCAAAGATCGACAGCTGAATACAATTTACAGCCCAGGGTTAATGCAACTGGTAAAAAATAACCAGTTAACCCTGTGGTGCAGTCACCCGTGCAACCCCTGTGGCACAATGTTGTTTTCATTTTAAACCATTTAGCTCAGAATATGAAGAAACATCTTTTCTTTCCACTGTAAGTACACATATGCCAAAAGACAACAAGAGTTTAGAACCATGTTAGCAGCTCTGAGGGTATTGGTGCATAGGCATAGTCATGCTTTGAGCTAAATGCTAATATTAGCATGCTTACATGCTCACTTTGCTGATTTAATCTTTGTTCACCATTTTAGTGTTTGGCATATTGGCACGCATATTAAACAAATGAAAATTCTCACCAAACTAAAGAAACGCTATTACGTGCTGTGACCTTTTGGTAGATAATTTGCAGTTTTTTTTCCATTTTGAAAGCAGGCAAAAAGCTGCACTTTAAGTTAAGAAGTACCACTGCTATTTGCATGACACATTTTGATAAATAATTGTTGATAAAACTGTTTAAATAGTGTATCCCTGGTCCATTTTTGAGCCTGTGAAATGCTGACTTGTGACCTGAAGCTTTTGAGGGATTGAATCAATAATAAGCAACATTTTCCATCAGAAAAAACAGATTCATCTGAGCCTGTGTCCTTCATGGAGAAATCATTAAAAATAGCACATTCGGTCATTAGCTTTGTATGTCTGTCATACACATATACATACTCACATACACACATGCATATGTATATGTATATATAATTGCCTGCTCAGCAATAAGAGTTAATTGGCAAGTTGCAGACTGTGGGACAAACATCACATGCCTCGCTGTGCTGTGCAAGTCACGCCAGAGGGGCTGGTGTTTCCTGGCAATTCTAAATACAAAAACATAAATGCCAACACGCAACACAGCACACGGCACACACTCAAGGTTTTACAGTGCTTGTTTGTGTATGCATGAGTGTGTAAAAAGTTGGAGGATGTAAGTGTGGATGTTATAAATGGCTGTGCTGTGGCCCGCAAAACTACACTCTCCATCCACAGTCTTTCAAGCACCTCTTTAGATGGATCAAGCAAAGCAATTAGAGAGGCCTGACAGCCACCCTCCAGATAATTAGCGTGGGTAAATGCCAAATATTATGGGTCCCATATTCTGTTCAATTTATTCCCATAGCTGTCACTGTTATCATGGATTAGGTGCAATGTTGCTCCCTCCACAAAGACATTAAAGACAAACACAAAGTTGAACAGGCCACACAGACCCTGACTTATTATGCTGTACAATTAAATGATAAAATAAGCAGGCTGACAATTCACTTTACATTATAATAAGGTGTTCACGGAGCAAATACTTCAAATGATTGCCAAACATGACAACTTTATCAACAGTTCCATATGCAGACACAATTATCAGCGATTGTTTTATCTGAGTAAATATGTGGCTGTTTTCTGATGTTTCATTCTGAGGGAGAGAGCTGCTTTCACTGCCAGCGACCCTTTTAGTCCAAGAGCAGGTACGCTTTTTTTCTTCTTCTAAAACCAGCAGACATACGGTAATTATTTTTCCCTCTTCTGTATACAATCCAAAAGCTACTACAAAAATATGCAATGGTACATGCATATTCCAAATGCATTTACGCTCCTGAAGGAAATCAAATTTAGGCAGGTAACGCTGTCTTTGTTCGCCTTCAATTTGTGACAGCACCAGCACACTTCTAAAATGTAAAAGGCCTGAAATTCACAATTGCACATGCAGGATAAGTGGGAGGATAAAATCCAAAGAGAAATAACGAAACAACACAAAACACATTTAGTAATTGTTGAGCATTTCCAGTCCATACAGACTACATGAGCCAAGCCTCAGCATCTGCTATGGTTTTAATGGACTCTCACATTAACACGTGGATGTGACCACTGTCTAAAGACTGCCAAGTGAAAACTAATAACTCCATAATGTTACTAATATCAACAATAGGTGAGAGAAAGCATCGGTGTCGTATTATTTGCTGGTCTGTTATTGCTTTAACTGCTGCTATTTTATAATCCTCTATTTCATTTTGCTTTAAGCAATTAGCACTTTTTCTGCTGCATGTTGTCATTGTCTTGCTGTGTGTGTGTGTGTCCTCTTGCCCTTTCCATTGATGGTTTAAATATATGTTGTATAATGCTTGGCAACAAGCTGCCTCTCAACTCTATAGCACGGACTGGACTGAGTTCAATCACTAGCTTTTTAGGTGACATCCAACTAAAAAAGCCCTTGATTAAAAAAAACAAATCTCATTGTTAAAAACAATGACTCCAAAACAAAGACTTTGCATACAAAAAGGCATATATTGTCCACAATACTGACACTAGATGCAAGATGACTCTCTAACTATGTGTTTTCAGTTGTAAATGTTAAATATTTGAATAAAAGTGAAAATGAAGCCGCCTGCCAGCCCATTGTTGCTCTTCAAAGGGGAACTGTTCCAGTCCTGCAACACCAACATACGGCTGCTGCCCAGATTGCAACAGATTTCTGATTGCTACTGTATTTGCATGCAAAGGCGACAGTATTTGAAAGACTGGGGGACAGTGCTGGCTGTGTGATCTGGCACTGTGCTCCACTCATTGTGGGTCATGGATGTTGGCCCCCCGCCAGGCAAAACAAAACCTAATCCCATCCGCCGGTAAAGCCAGGCCTCCCCTATCTAATCCCATGCTTAGTAGCCTAGTTGTATGAAGTGCTCACACTGCACTCCCCCCGTGTGTTTCTCCACTGGGTTGGAAAAAGATGCCACTGGTGGGGATGAGCCACCCAGCTCTGCTCGTGGGACTTTATAATACAGAGACGTCCAGTGCAAAAACAAGGAAAAAAAAGAAAAGAAAAGAAAAGAAAGTGACGTGATTGCAAACTACCAGCCACTGACATACCACTAACCCAGCTTGCCTGAATTTGTTCCCAGCTGATGATCACAGAGGGCTGTGTTACCTACGGCAACATTTCTCAGTCACGTTGCCACAGTCTGTGAATATTAAAGCAGCAGCTTTCTACCTCTGATCATCTGCACCTGTGCCCAATTATCCTTAAGTAATTACATCACCCAGGTAGCAGCTCTTCCTGTAATGGAATTTGGAAAGGTAATGTGGCGTCCTCCTGGTATGACCGGAGGGCTTTGTATGCTCAAGAATGGTGAAACACAACAATGTGGAATAACACACTGTTACCTAGCTAAAAGGTGTACCACAGGGATTCACCAGCTTTTTGTTTGATGGCCATTTTCAGAGATACTCAACTGATTATCTGCATAAAGAAAGAGAGGAGGGTATCAGGATGATGATGAAAGCAACAGGATGGAGTAGGACAAGGACAGAAAATGAAAGCCGGATGAAGTGAAGTACGTTGTTGACTTTGAGTAGTTCCAGCTAATCGCGGCTTTGCTGGCTAAAAGTAATACACGCAAGTAATTCACTGCTTCAGACACCCTTTGTTTGCACAGAATCAAAGGAGTGAGATACAAACATACATAATTTCCCAGTAGCTACACTGCCAGCTGAATACATTTCCATCCAACAATCCCTTTCACAGGATAAATACCCTGTCAAGGGTTGTGAGCCCAGACAATGCAAACTGCCCTACACCGTCAACCACAGCATTGGTAAATACAGATATTCATTAACACCATTCACTGCTGGTGGAGCATTACTCTGAATACTAATGCATACAGCTGGAAGATCAAGTGCTGGCAGATCTGCTGCACCATTGGTGGCTCTTGACAATCACTCACCCCTCTGAAGTTGCTCATAGCTTGGAAGTAGACAAGGTAGCTCTTTCGCGGATCCAAAGGGCTGTTCCAGTATCCGTTGTAAGTGTGATTGTCGCCCACAGTGAATGGACTGGCCTCCGGCAGACTGCTGGGCGGTAACTCGGCTGTGTAGTAGTGTGGTGTGCCCCGGGCCTGAGCCTCGCCATGGGATATAGGTAAGGGGAAACACTCCTGAAGGCCCAGCTCCCTCTTCACTTTCTTCACAGTCTCTTCTTCAACCACCACCTGGTATGTGCTGTACATGGAGCAGATGTGCAGCTTTTAATAAGCCATGTTTGGTATACAAAAAATGATCCGACACATACATCTGAGATCATTTTCTCACCTGACAGGTGCCCCTCTGCCTTGAGCAGGGCGCAGTAGGACAGTAATTGTGCTCTCTGTCTCACTCAGGGGGGACGGCATGTCTCCATAATCAAATGTGGGAGCTGAGCACACACACAGAGACACATTCTGAGTTTACATGTCAAAAATAATGAATGCACTTGCACACAAATACACACACTGGCCTATTTTAGACCACTTTAATTCAGTTTAAACACAGTCTCCTCTTCCTTTTCGTTCCACATAAATGTGTTCAGCCCCTCAAAGCCTCATGAAACAGACTGACCATTTAATTTCAGCAAAGAGCCCTCCCTTCCCTCCGTATGAATGGCTAACAGTGCTAATATACCCAATATCCATATCCTCATATTCAGTGCACTGTTTGAATTTCCCTTCCAGTTGTCTTGGATACAGCACCAATTAAAAGTCAGAGGAGTAAGGCCAAATTGAATGGGTTTCTCATTTGAAAGTATTTGGCTAAAGTCATGCTCCTCCCTGGAGATGTGGCAGCACATTTCTCTTTAATATCAGTCGTCAATTAGTGAGGAGAAAGAAGAGCAAACTATTCATGAGGAATCGATGATTATCATATTAAAAAGCGCTTTCGGTAATACCTCAGCAGAGAGGAGCTGACATCAATTAAGGTGAGGCAATGGAAAACTGCATGTGCATTTGTTGACATTAAAGATCTGCTACAGTTTGAACTAAAAGAGAGTCCGATGCCTGCTGCCAGATAGAGTCTGTTTGAAGGATGATTGTGTATCAGCCACGGTGGACTGCACGTCCATATGCATATGCGTGTGTGTGTGTGTGTGAGTATGTGTGTACGTAACTAGACACTTCGCGGTGGGTATTGCTCGGAGATGTTGACAGAAGAAGCTGTTGAAGGTGTTCAGTGTTTGCTAGCTGTCAGCGCAGATTTGAGAGACGCTCAGTGTAAGTGAATGTTCTGCACCTTGGGCCAGTGGAGGAGGTTGAAGATGATCTGAAAAGACTTTTGGACTGTATCTGTGGTCTGGCTTTGTGCCAGCGTTCTGCCTGAAATACAGCCAAGAAGCAGTGATTGTGTGCTAAATCTATAATTAAACAAACTGGGCTGATCCGTGAAGAGAAGGAGGGCAGGAAACAGTGAGAGAGAGTCAGTGTGTGAGCCTGACAAGGTGGGAGTGGCTCCGTTGTGTGTTCCTAAGAGGTGTAATCCTATCCCTTAACAAGCGTAAATGCATCATTAAAAGGAAACAGAAACACCAAGGCTGGATTTCTATCACCAGTAATAAGCTCTGAGACTCTCCAATGTGACACTCTGGTCCCAAGAATGTACTACATCTTTCTTTATACATAACACACAGCAGTGTCCCCTCTGTGGTGTTTCTGTTTCCTAAGACTTAATTTATGTCTTGAGAACTGAGAGGTGACAGTGTGTCGCTATTTCAGAGAGGCAATAGAAAATAACTTGTATACGCTGGGAGCAGTTGATTTGCTTCTGTGAGAGAAGAAGAATACTGAGGTCAAAAAGGAGGGAAGCTAGATTCCTAATTATAGCACGCAGTGGGTGAAATCTAGTGATGTACCTGCGCGCTGCATCAGTGGCGGTGTAGAAAGCAGCCGCTACATCAAGATGCTGCCACTCCCTGTTTTCTGATTTTTCACGGTAGCTTTCACTCTTTCGTTCGGTTAGTCAGTCAGTGCTTGTACCTGAGATGTTAGTGGTGATTTCAGTGAGGGCGGTCTGCCCAAAGCCCTTGGCTGTGCGGGCTCGCACAGAGATTAGGTAAGTCGTTCCAGGGTGGAGGTTGGAGAACATGTGGTAAGTCTCATTCTTCAGCTTTGACACTGTTCTCCTTGGTCCCGGGACGTTGATGCCCGGATCAGACGACTCAATACTTTGGTAACTGATCTATTGTGATGAGAAAAGAGAAAAAGAAAAGACAGATCATAAGCTCCACAATCAACTCAGTCCTGATTTTAGGTTTTGTCATTGTAGCTGGTTACACATTTCAAGTGAGATTAATTTTAGAGTTTCAAACTTATCAGCAGAGGTCAATTACCTGATGAATCAGTGGCTCTGTCATAAGTAGTAACAAGAATGTTTGATTGATATGATTCACTTCACTCAGAAATTAATTTGCTATCAGTGTGTCTATTGCCCATGGGTTTATAGTTTTAGATGAATAAGACTTGATTGGCTCTGGCACTTTGAAGTCAAAGTCATGCCTGAAGCTTTTCAAAAAGTTCTGAGTGGTGAATTATTTTCTATTATTTTCTGACACTACTCAGTAAAAGGTGTATTCAAGTATTTTAATCAATAGTTCTAAGTGTTTATGAGTTCTATTAAGTCTTATTAACACGGAAATTGCTGTGCATGAGTGTCCTTAAAAAGTGTGATCTTTTTTAAAATTTTTCCTCAAGAGGTGATTTCTCTCGCCTACTCGGCACTCTTACGGAAATTTCCGCTTGTACTCTTTCAAAGAGTGGAGAGCTTAAGGAGATGACCTTACTGCAATCATACAACGGTGAGCATATTAGGATGTACATCAGAGATCCACTTCATTCATGGAATGAGCGCACACCTTCACTGTGTGCTTCACATGGATCTATTTCCGGAAACACGCATATACAACACCACACACACACTGAAGAAACCACTCAAGCCAAACCAAAGGCTTTCTCGATTATCATAAGAAGAGATTAATGCCTGCTCATGCCTCCTTAGTGTGAAGATAGAATTATGAGCCAACCAGAGAATAAACACAGGCGGACCTCTGTGTTTCCTCTACAAAGGCAGACATAAAAGATGCCCGACAGAGCACAGAGCAGCGAGAAGGGCTTGCAGGACAGCATGGCGGTCGATGGGCTCAGGCAGAGTGGTCAATGGTTTAATCTGAGAGAAATGAAGAGGATTTCTACAGCTCTGTATAAAGCTTTCTCTGTCAGTCGGGGGAGATCAACACACTACAGGGTAAAAAAAAAATCTTGTGCAGCCCCCACTTTATATGTCAAACCACAAATCCTATTTAATAATATCCTTGAGGCGACATTGCAAGAGAGGCCAAGGAAATCAGGCTTGAGGATAGGTAGGCAGGCCTACTCATGCCTAACAACAGGCACAGCATATTCAGTCAATATAAAACCATTATCCACTGAGTGGAGGGCCTACAGCACAACACATACACACAAGTTATCACATAGGGACAAAACCAAAGTTGCAGCTATTTTCCTTCACAGTGCACCTTGTGTTAAAGGATCAAGTGAGGAAGAGGAATATAACAGAGCAGTTTGGCCTGCATTATGCCAGTAATACAAGAAAAAAAACAACTTTTTAGTTAAGGGAAATCCTAAAGTATCAAGTAAAATATAACTTTGTGCTGCAATAAATAGTCTTAAGTGTTTGTGAATGTGGTGATTATGTGCTTTTGGGTTTGAATTTGAGTTATAGAATAATAAACAACAGAACACTCTGAACCAACATCTCCTGAAAACCCCAAACAATCCAGTTGACCAAATTCACAAATAACACAAATAGCAGCTCCTCTGTGGCTTTATGTAATATAGCCCATCTTCCTCAGCAGATGAAGTTTGTCCAGTTTTAATCATGTTCAAATTTCAACTTTTCTGTGTACTTAATAGACTTTGTATCTCCAACAGCTTTTTTTTTTTTTTTTTCAGATGAGAAATAAAAGTTTTAGCAACATCTAAGTGTTCACAAACCCCAGTGGCAGTCCAACCAGTAACAGGCAGCTATAAACCATCAGGGCCCTCAAGGCTTAACTTCTAATTCTAATTTCAGACTCATTTAACACTGATGCACTCTACAAAAAGGGGCAGAGCCGCCTCTTTTTCCTAAGGAAGCTCAGATCTCTAAACATCTGTAGTAAGATGTTGCAGATGTTCTATCAGTCTGTGATGGCAAGTGTTTTATTTTATGCTGCAGTCTGCTGGGGAGGCAGCATCAGACAGCATCAGACACTGGACAAATT
>OMNW01035178.1:44365-57611 GCA_900303245.1 Selene dorsalis | reverse complement strand
TTGTGGTTTTTTTTTTTGAATATTGGATGCAGAGTTTTACCTCTTTGGGCCAATTATTTCAATAAAACCATCCATGCATACAAGAAGAAACCGTGAAAAGTTTAGGGGGGAAATCACTCTGGCGGAACTGCTAACAAGTCATGGACATCTGACAAGAGGCCCACTGTTTTTAAAGTGTCAGAAGCCAAAAAAAATAGTTAAGAAAAAAGAGCCAAAATGTTTATGAATCAATGATTTGGTCATTAACTGTGTATCATCATTATTTTGGGGGGTTTAAATCTTACTCTAAAAAGTGATTAACAACTATAATAAAAGTACTGTTTTCTTATCACATCTCCTTTCTTCGGCTATCCTGTCCTCTGCAGCAGGGATATCTTTTCTGTAACCTCCTCCTGAGACTTACTGTCCTCCTCAGTCTGGAACGTGACCTCTCTGCCCTCCTTCTTCCCCTCTGGATTGGCCAGTGACAGGCGGACATGGATGCCGTGGTAGGGTGGCAGATCACGCAGCATGAAGCGTGAAGCGTTGTGTTCCACTGCCAGGCATTCGCGCACGGTGGTGTTGTGGCCTCCGCCGCCTCCCGCCGTGGTATAACGGTAGCACAGGGACACTGAGTAGGTGTGGCAGCGTGTCAGGTTGAACGCCAAATTCTCCCACTGCAGGGACAACTGCCTGGACTGGATATCTGTGGCCGTGAGGCCCCGCAGTGCACGCATGGGCTCTGGAAGAAAGAGAGAGAAAGATTGAAGAAGATGTAGAAGAAGAAGCAGAAATAAAACAAAATAAGCAATGTTACTGGAAATGTCCTGAAGGCACAATACTGAATTTTTACAAAATGAAAACAGAGCAAACTTTATTTTATTGCAAAATAATTGATTTTAGACAGAACACCCAGCAAATTACAGCCTCACTAATGTCCCAGGACTACACTGGCAGTTTTTCACTTCCCCTCTCATGTGCAGCCATACTGCCCCACCACAACATGGAGGTCAACAGTTTGCTGCCAGCAGAACACACCCACATCCCCCATGGCAGAGCAGGAACTCATGCCAATTGCGCTAATTTATCGGACAGGCTGCGGGTTGCCATCACACTCCCACCAGTCTCCGCCTACGCAACTATGAGCAAATTGACTATCCAGTAGTTGCACGTCTCGGCCCTGAGGTTTAATGCGTACACGCAAAAAAATGCAAGTGCTATACAAGGGCATCCACTTCCGCTGGTCACTTTTACATCTGGGTCATTGCTACAGCCATATTTTTAGAAGGCACCGAGTTAATTCCAGTCTTTGCCAGGTTAACCCTGACTTTTTCTGACTCGGACTAAAATAAACAGCAGCTCTGTTTTTGATATTCTCCTTAAATGTAATGGAGAGCTGAAAGATACAGAGAGCCTCTATACACAGAGGCACAGACCAGCCAGTGTTCAGGAGGACGTCCGAAAACTGAAGAGAGGCTGAGTTAAGCCAAGGACATCCTCAGTATCAATGGAGGCATTTATCAGTGGCCATTATTAACACAATCAACGCCTTTTTGTCAAGCAATATGCTACATAATGTATTGGATGGCTTTATTCTTTTAATAGGGCGTGTTGAGTAATGGGCCAGGGAGGCAGGGAATGACAGCAGAGATATGGGGTACATGGAGAGATCAGTGGAGTTTGAGGTTACTGGCCAAGGTCTCAATTCCTTCGCTGACTTGCACACTCAGTGGGATTCTCACTGCAACACAGATTAGTGCAGGGAACTTAAATAAGGCAGCTAATGCATCACTGAGCAGGAGCTGCAACAAGAATGATCTAAAATGCATGTGATTGTATCACTCCCTTTGTTTATCCGTTTACCTCTGCCTTCTTCATTCTTTCTCTCTCTCTCTCTGTTTTTTGTGTGCACACATTCCCAGACCCACAAATATAAAAACGTTAACATTATCAGACACAACAGCCCCATGCCCAGTTTCTTATGCACTTATTACTGCCTGCAGTAGAGTAATTCTGTTTAAGTAAAATTTTATGACACTTCAAATCTACACTGAAGGACTCAGCAGTCACCAGCTTTCTCTTTTAATTTGCTGTCTGGCATCTCATACTGGATGAAAATATGACCATGAGCATTGATCTGAACCTCATTCCCACTAATGTGACGGCAGGATAGATGGGTGGGATCAGTTTATCGCAAAGTAGTAGACTGCACCCAGCAAGAAATGTTAATGTTCCATTGTTCCAGTGTGACTGAGAATTGTCTTAATGGTGCAATTGATAGTCTGCACAGTCTGAGAGCTAAATAAAGAGAGGCATTTAACTGCTGAGTTAATGAAAGCGCCAAAGAGGCCACAGTGTGCTCATTGTGGGTTTTCTCAAAGTGGACATTTGTGCCAGCCCCTTCCCCTTGCCTCGTCTTATCTGTCTGTATGCCATGGGCACCCATTCTCTGGCACCCTGTGGCGTGAAAACTGCAGCCGCCCCAACATGGCCAAAAGCCCAGAGCACCATGTTGATCCTTGGAGATTGGAAGTCAGAGTGGATGTGACAGGTTCTGGTTTATTATCTCCACTAAAACTGTGACATGGGACAACAGCAAGACAGAGCAGAGCAGCCTTACATTGCATGCATCCATGGAGAGGATCTGGACTGACTGCATCTGATGGGAAAACCAAATTTATGCAGACATGCACGCCTGTACCCTTGTGCAAGCAACAAAGTAAAAAAAAAAAAAAAACACCCACTCACACATGCACAAACACACATAAATCCAAACATCCCTAATATGCACACATAGGGAATTCTGGCTCCAAAAGGAAGACATGATGAACGACATGCCAAGAAAGGCAAAGCACTTGTGTTCCTAATTTGCGCCTAATTTTAGTCAGACTCCAGTGTTGGCTCCCTCTAACAGACCAAGAGCATCATGGGCAGGGGCTCTCCAGAAGGTTCAGTGACCCAACAGCAGGTAGAAGCCCATTAACGTAGTTTGGGGACCACCTGCAGTACAAATGCTCGCTTCTCCTCTCTGATTTACTTGAGGGGCTTCAAGCTGTGCTAATGCACCGTGCTGATAATCACAGCAATGGCTCATCAAGCACACCTGGATGGCCATCGGAGCCAGGCGGAGACCATGTTCACATTCACGGACATTAGTTTTACAGCACCCACATGAGGACAGCTCGCCCCGGCGAGGACGCGAGTGTGTACGGTGAAGCCAGCTCTCCGACGTGTTTGGGAAAGGAGGGAAATAGTCAGCATGACCATGGAAGAGTGAGAATAGTCACGGTGTTGAGACACAGCTTTTCAAAGGGAAATTCACTTTCCTCCTAAACACCGGCAGGGTCCAAAAAAACCCTTCTGTTCACTGGATAATTACCACCTCCTGGAAAATCACCACAACAACCCCACCATCTATTTTCTAATGCTTAAACCTAACAAGGCCAACAGCGAGGGGGAGGAGTGGGTGGGTGGGTGAGAGGTGGGCATCAGGATTCAGCTGTGGAATATGGGGTCAGCAGGGGTAGTGTAGACCAGATGGTTTGGAGGTTGGGTCAGGGGGCTCTGGGAACCAGGTGGTGATTAGAGGCTCCTGGAGGGTCATAAGGGTGAGATACACCAGGTGGAGGAGGTTGCTTTTTACTGTAAAGTGCATAATACATCAACACACCGAGGTAAGGCGCAGCAGCACTGATCAAATCATGCAAGAGTCAGTCTGACACAGCTGCAGTACAAGTACAAAAAAAACCCCAAAAACAAATTCAACCATCAGTTCCTCACAGCTTTACAGCAACCTGAAGAAAAATTACAAGACATGACGGCTGGCAAAATTAATTTCACCTGTATTTCCTCTGTATTGAACCAGCACTGCATCTAAATGCCCTGTTTAACAGCTCAGCAAACACAGCAGTATTACTTATCCCACACATGGATGAACAAGCTAATGTCACAGTGGTTGAAATGTAAATACATCATTAAAGGCTGAGTTTGGTGACTTTCACAAACACCGATACCAGCAACTGTGAAAGCAATTTCCGTACGATGTGAATCCTCTCTCGCTTCACCTCTCACACATTCACTCACTCGCCTCATTTTTACCGTTTCCCTCTCTCACTGTGAAAAACTACCCTCTCTCCCACACAGAGACACACTTCCACACCACACACTGCAGCCTTCCCTCCACTCTTCTTCGTCTTTCTGCCATTTATTTTTTCTTAACTTTTTTATTGTGAATTTTCTGTGTCTCCTGAGTTAGGGAGGGATTGGGGGAGAGAGGGCTGTGAGCTCACTCAGAGTGCCTGATGAATGAGGGGTGTCTTTGGCTGTTGGGAGAGGAGAGTAGCTTTAATATGTCATTGGAGAGGGGGGCCAGGGAGGCTCTACTGAAGCAGAGTGGGAGATATGTGAGGGATGGTGTGTGGCAGGAGCAGACCGTTGGGCATAGAAAAGAGTGATGACCAAGGAAGATATGAATCCACCGACTGCCTGTGGGTAACACAAAGCTCTCTCTTTTCGTGTCCCTGTGACTATGACACATCGCATTGCAGATGCAGGGAGCAGTAATGACTGTGTGTGCATCTGCATTTACACAGCACTCTTTGTGCCCTGTAAGTGCATGTGTATTGTACAGTGAGCATAGGTGTGGCCTGTTGTATCCTGCTCATCTCCCTGGGTGTCCTGGATCTGTACTGTGACAGATGACAGAGGTGCACAGATGTGAGCAGGCAGAATAAAATATTCAAAAAAAAGAAAGAAATAAAGAAAGAAAAGAAACAGCCTGATACGAAGAAAACCTTCACCTGAATGCCTAATAAAAGTGTAAAAAAAAATCAATTTTAAATCTGTGCAAACAGAAAAGTGGCATAGGCTGAGTGAATAGAAAACACAAATTGAAGGCAAATTAATGGAGATGAAACATTTTCTCTATTTTTTAACTAGCTGATTGACAGAAAATGAATTATAACTTATAATCTATTAAGTGTTTCTGTCATTTTTTAAGCAATAATGCCAAACACCAGCTGGTTCCAGGTTGTCATATGTGACAGGTAAATGAAAATATTCATAGAAATATTAATAGGCACTGTCAAGTGGTGTTACAGTGAAATCTGGGTGTGTATTATGGGAAGTTTCACTATTTTCTAACACTTCACAAATTAAAACAAATTAATGCATTAATGAGAATAATTTGCAGGTTCATCACGTAGATACCTCTATGTCCCTTGTTATATGTAGAAAAGCCTTTACAAAGTTTATCTGTGATTGATGTCTCTAGCATTGCCACCCACAAATTCCACAGCAGTTACTGTACTTGCCAAATGAAATTTTCTGTCTTCTACAGTAGATACCAAAGAAGACTGCTTCAGGCCAGCTGCTCTCGTCAGCCAGCTGTTATCTTATAAATAACTGTCAAACCAGTATTCACCATACTGGCAGCAAAAAAAAAAAAAAAAAAGTCTCTCTCAGTCCCCTCAGCCCTCGAGTTCGGAGAACATCAGTGATAGTGAATGCGCCTTTTCTTCCGAGATAAGTATAGTGACTGAGTCAGAACTTGTCTATCCGCTCCTCCTTTGATTGAATTTTAGCAGATAATGGCGACAGATGCAGGGCTATAATATCACACTCTATGAAGTTATGGTGTGTGGCTGTTGGGCATCACTACTTTAAAATAAAGATCTTTTATGGACCACATGAAGCATAAAGAAGACACATTTCTAGGTATTATTCTTATTTAGATTAAATGTATAAGCCAGTGCATTTTAGGAAATCACAGAACAGCATGGTCCTGGTTTTACTGAAGACCTCGCTGCCCCATTATTGTGGATACGACTGAACAGCCAGGTGTTCAACACCCTATATTCCCCACTTCAGGCTCCAGGCTATGCATCACCTAAACAGTGCTCACTGTGATTCCCGTAAGTGCTACATGTTGCATAATGGATCCTTTCAGAGCAACATCCCCACTCAATTGAAAAAAAAAGGCCATCTCATTCTTGGCAACACAAACACAAAACCCACCCTGAATAGGATGTAGACTGTTATCTCTATGAACAAGACAAGATACTACAAGATTCAATGGCGGCTACAAATTTCTGAAATAGGGGGAGATGTAGGTGATACAGCAGTATAACACACAATGACTCATCTTAAAACAAATAACATATGGGTAAAAGCGAGGCAGTCAGTGGTGTGCTTTCAGCCTGAAATGCTGCAGCTGCCACTGGCCAGAGTATTGCAGTGGCAATAGCACTTTCATGTTTGGAGTTAGCCATTATTATGCTCTGGACCATATCAGACTCTGTCTAATGATAGGCCTTTTCTGCGAGTCCCTTACTTACTGGAGGATCTGCTTTTGGCTTTTAAGCTCTTGCCACATGGAACTCTTTACAACGTATCAAAGAAATATTAATTCCCTTGCAGCACTCTGAAATCCATGATCACAAACCATTGAGCTTCTGCTGAATGGTTTCTTCAGTTGATTTGTGTTCTGCATTTGTATCTTGTATTTTAATGAAATGTATTTATATATAGCTCTTTTATTTATTGTTCCCTATTTCCACAGGCTGTTTTTTATATTTCATACCTCTTTAACTATTTTATAGTGTTGTAAATGATCGTCAAAATGCACTGCCCTGTTTTTTATGTTACACAAAATAATATTATTAGTTTGAAATGTTTTTTTTACAAATATATCTCCAGGTGTTCAAGCATTATTAAAGTTAAACAATCTGTTGGAAGCTGGAAACATCACTATAGGCCTATCACAAGGGAATCTCAAGTATTAGGATTTCAAGGCATCACAAACAGATTGGGAATCAAACAGGCGACAACAGCATCTTTGGGTCCTGATAGCTCACCTGCACACTTGGTCCTGCTCACAAGAGGTGGTCCAGGGGGGCCGGTTCCTCCCTCCCCAGGCCGAGTCAAAAGCACACTGATGTGGTACTCCGTGTCTGGATCCAGGTGCCACAGCTTGTAGGTGACCATGTTGACCCCATGCACCTCTGACCAGGGAGACTGGCTGGCACGGTACTCAATCTCCTTCCTGATAATGGGGCCATCTCCCAGGATAGAGTTGGTGTTGAGTTGGATGATCAGGTAAGTGGAGCCGGCGCGAAGCAGCTGAGGCGGCGCAATGGGGGATGGAGGTACTGTCAGAGGAAATGAGATGCAGTTCATTTCTTGTTTTCTTGTCCAAACACACATTTGTATTGTTGGAGGCATTTACTGGCAGGACAGCTGCACTTTCACATTCTCAGGGTGCACACACACACACACACAGGAGGTAACATTGTGGTATTAATTTTACTAATCAGACAGATGATGCAAACAGATTTCTGCCCAGAGTCTTAAATGCGTCCCTAGGGACTGCAGAATGTGAGTAGGTCAAACTGCGCTCAAATAGCAGATTAGTCATACCTATTAACAAGGCATTCACAGCCCTGCATAAATCTTTGCAAAGTAGCAGCAAGTGAAAAAACAGCTGTGCATGCAGCCCATTGAATGTGTATGATCGTTGTATCTCAAGGATTAAGTATTGTACATCTTTTTCCCTAACTGAGTGTTCTGTCCTCGCAGCTGGTCACCATGATGAAAGAGGAGACTCTGCGTCACTGTCAGTAAAGACTGCCAAACCAAGGATTAATTCCAGAGCCCACCAGTCAAATGTCACTGACTAGCAGATCCAAGTCACTGAACAATTACACAGAGACCAGTGTGAAGGAAGAAAATGGAATGCAAAAGAAATGAGGACAAAGCATGAGAAAAGATCAGAGTTTGATCTGTGGCTGTGACTAATCCGTCATTTCTGCAGAGGCGCCTCTGTCTTTTATGGTCCTTCTATCTGTGGGCTTTCAACATTACCAGCACCTCACCTCTGTTCTGTACCTCTCCCCGTTGCCTTGACTTAGCCCCAAGCAGCTCATCTTTAGGCTGTCAATGACTCCATCCGCCATAAAGAAAGGGCAAATTTAGGCCACAGGTAAACCAGCAAAGTGGGGGATGACTTTAAAACAACTCACTCTGACAGTGAAAGTTCACTGCTTTGGTAGAAGCATTTTTTTCCTTCCTGTTCATTTACTTTTGTTGATTTTACACTTTGCTTCCCTCTGCATACAGAGCTATTCCGATGCCAAACACTGCACTCAGAGCTAGTTTCTGTTTAATTAAGGATTTCTTTGGCTGAGATTTATGCTTTAACAGGCTGAAAATCCTTAGAAACACATCCCCAAATGTGCACAGGATCAAAAAAATAACAAGGAGAAGGCCACAACAAAAAGCCACAGATGCACAGCACCTTTTAGCAGAAAGATGGAAATGTTGCGTTCTTTATGAGGACATGTTTCTGTCCTCTGTGGGGCAATAAGAGAGCTTCATCATGATTCCTGCATGCGGTCTAAGGTCTTGATATGAGTGGAGCCAACTCATTAAGGGGATGATTAGGCTCTTCTTAGCAGGGGCAGTGCAGGAAAGGGGATTTATGAAAGTCTCGTTAAGGACTTGGTCTCAGCTTCTACAGATTATAGTTACAACTAGTTGACCTGAACATCACTTACAGCCACATGTACTCGTGATGCAGAGTGAGCTTTCCCAGAAATAACATCTTTGTCCTGATTATGAAATAAAGTAAGAAAAGCGACAACCATATGGTCACGATAATACTCATTTGTTTTTGAGTGTGAACACATTAAATGGGATTTCATGGCTCTCCATCAGCGCATTCACCATCTCCTGGTTTAGTGGCAGATGTCGGTGAGAGAGTTTAGCAGCATTTTGGCAAAATGGCTCTATTTTGTACTGTAGCAATCAGTTTATATCACAATACTAAACAGACCCCACCTTATAAATCAAAGGGATTTACACTTCATGCTTCAACAGCAAGTATGTGTCAGGCTTTAAAACACATGCGCACACAACCGCACCCGCACACACACATACACACACATACAATTACCATGGGGAGGATACAGCAGAGGACAAAGAGAATAAGAATCTTTCACATCCTTATTTTCCCTTCTCATCTTCCCTTTACTGGAGTGTGTTATGCCAACAAACCATCTCACAGCCGTGTCATTACTATGCTGTCAAAGGGGTGTCAGGCTGTGGGCTTGGAGTGAGAAATGGGAGTGAGGTCACCATCTGTGGTACATGATATGACAGGGGCTGCAGGAGTCCTAGTCAAAAGAACAGCTTTTTGACAGAGAACTGAAGAGCTGAGTGTGGCAGCCCATTTGACAACTCCAGCTTAGGAAACAACGCTCAGTCAGGCAGATTGTATTCGCCATGTAAAGAGCCATCATGTGTGTCAAGTACCACACACTTGGTGATTATGGGGTTTTGCGGAAATCAATTCGAAATAGGTGTCTACAATTTCCATCATCGAGCACAAATGATGGGTAATTTGAGAATATCTTCACACTAGAGGATATCATCAGTGCTATGATCAGTATGATTTTTAATTGGTCACAGGCAGTGATGTGTCCTGACTGTGAGGAGCAGAAAATCATATGTTATAATAATAACAGCAGGGGAAAAAGAAGATAATGCTCGGCATGAAAGAAACAGAAAGGGGAACAAAGACCAAAAGAGAACAGTGTGAGACACAGAGGAGAGATGGTTTACCTTTGACAACCAGTTCAGCAAAGTTTGAGACCCCAGAGCCCCTGGGGGACTGAGTGACACAGCGGTAAAGGTCTTGGTCTGATCGCTGGACGCTGTCTAGCTGGAAGGATACTACAAAGCGCCGGTGACTCAGGTGCTTGACCAACGCTGTTGTTAAAATGTCCCCATTGTGTCTCTGGAAAACAGGAAAGGACAGGGTGAGAGAGAGCAGGATGGTTCATCATGTTTTACACACACACACACACTCATGCAGTATATAATGTGCAATGTGCTGTAGTATTGTTTTCCATGATGTGAGGAGACTTGACAGATGTGAACGGTCAGCAGTAAACCAGCAAAATCTGAGATATCAAGACTTTGAACTCCTACTATGACTCATGCTGCCACACTCAAGATCCTACACTTCCCATAATGCAACTCAATGGAGCCACTTCATTACATCCTCTCTTCCTTCCTTCCTTCCTAAATGCCCACATCTCTCAAACCCCATACTCCCCATTTGTGTTGCAGCTCTCCAGAGCCAAAGAAGAAATTTTACAGCCGTTGTGACAGGCTGAGGAGCACTCACCATGACAACAGTGGTAAACTGGCTTTTACGTGCTAGATTAGCAAGTGCCCCCGTCAGTTACAAACACCTCTGAAGAGCTTCAGCCGATGACTCCATTAACTAAAAACAGTTTATCACTATTGGTTATTAAAAGACGTGATAAGAACAGAAATGTCTGTTTGTGTTTTATGTTAATGTGAATATCTGCATATTCCCCAAATGAAAAATGTTGTTATTGTTCTGAAGTTCAAGTGTTTTTTTTTAAATTATTTTATTATAATTATTCAACTTCTGTCCATCTTTCTACTGTTCACTGCATATTATGTACATTAAGATTACTTAGAGAAGGATTTTTGAACATCTTACATCAGCACCTCAATGTATCTTTTATTAAAAACATCCCTGTACACACAGTCCAAACTCGAGTTAACACACACACACACAAACACTCATCTGCTATTACTGTACCTCGCTCTTGTATGCTGTTATTGCCCAGTGAACTCCCCGGGACACTAAGCTAATAACGCAACAAACACTTAAATTATTGCTATCTGGGTCAGTTTTTATTGGAGGTATGTGATTAAAAAGGAGGAGGATTGTCCAATTTTCTAATTTAATTAGAATGGCAGAACCATCTCTCTGATTTAATCACACAATATGACAATCAGACATGCTTTAATAAAGCAAATGAAATCTTGTTAAAATAATGATGATTATGGGGGTAATACATGTCACGAGTGTCGGCCCTTAATTGAGCTCGTCTTCCACCTCAGTCATCCTGGGTATACGCTCCTGAACCAAAACCTTTAACCACTCGGTGGTTAGAACTGGGAAACAGATGGCTTTTAATGCATTAAGGTTTAATCAGTTTAATTAATCTAACAGATGAACAGCAGCATGTAAACGTTGCATTTTGATGAAAAACTAAACAAAGGAACAATAGAATTTTCTGAGACAAATGCTCACTTTGGCATAAAACAGAAGCGGGACATAAACATAAATGAGTTCGGACAGACAGCGTGAGAAACAATGAGGAATAATGAGAGAAAAAGAGAAAAAAAACAGATAAAGAAAGGGGGAGTCACATGAATGTTACATGATGCACCTTGCTGTTAGGCTGTGAGAGGCATTTCTCACATTTTTACACACCATTAAAACCACTAGCATCCGTCAAGTCTACGTAGCTTCAACAAAACACATTGGACCTGACACTTTTTCTCATGTTTTCAGGCATTTCTACCATTCATTGTGTAAAATGGTGGACATGAATCTTGATACTCCTCCTTTTGATCTGCCAGTTTTTTTCTACTGAATCCAGAGCATGCGAGCCACACTGGGATTAACAAGGAGAGCTTTAGGTTATGTTTGGCCGTTCCGGCCTCTGTTGTGCTTCTGATTTGGGCCTGTCAGAGGAAAAAGAATAAAAAAACACAGACCACACAAACCTCAAACCCAGCCTTCACTAACAAACCCATAAACACACACCCAGTGGTTGGGGTTAAGCAGGCAACAGATCTTATGATCGCAGGGAAAGAAAAAAACACTCCTGTAACCTTCCTGCATCTTTTCTATCTCCTTTTCACCACAGTCTGGTGTGTGGATTGTAGAGGAGGGGCAGGAGAAATCAGGGGAAATCAAACAAACATGAGATCACTTCCTGTTACATAAACAATCTGGTTGTAATTGGCGAGGAAATGACAAAAACGATCTGTTAATCTGGCAGGCCGTCGCAGCCAAGACTGTGCTGCAGCCGGTATAGATGCAGCAGATGCAGTGAAAGCAAAAGGGCAAAGCAGAAAAACAACTGTAGTGTGGGTTCAAATTGAGAAAAATGGGTCTGAGAGATGTGCATGAGGCAGAGAGAGCAGACACAAAGAAGGGAAGAGGACAGTGAAAGGCATAAGAGAGGTAAGCAAAGAGCATTCCAGTGGTCTAGAGATCTCATTACAGAAGGCGCCTGTACCGATACGCCAGCTAATTACCCAAAGCATTTGTCTTCATCCTTGTGTTGTGTCCAAATGGGTGGTTTGATAAAGTGTTTGGAGAGATGGGAATGCGGACCCCTCAATTACGTAAATCACACACCTCTCAATTTAAAACAATACAGTAGGTTTGCCTAAGGTCAGCCATAATTAACACCGAGTGTAGTGGGTGGTAAGATGCTGGCAAAAGCAGCGAATGTGTGGCTGCACAGTAACTGCAGCAGGAGATGAAAAGAAAATCCTACAGCAGAGTGATTTTAAGTCCCTTAATCATGGCTACAGAAAGAAGAGGGTTTAAAGAGCACAGAGTTATTCCCACCAGACATAAAGACTGTATGGCCTGTCTGACCCTATACTGTGTAAGCCATTCAGGATAAAAAGACAGATATCTAAAACACAGAGCATTTCAATATAAACAGGAGGCAATGGAGAAACTAGAGAACACTGTAATCCATAAACAGTGCGACTTTTCACAAAGCAGTGAATTGAGCCTTCAAGGCCTTAATGGCCTTCACGGCATTCAAGCTCTGTCTGAAGGTTTTGTACTATACTGTATAAGCACAGAAGCAGAGAATACTCTGAAGTTCAACTCTTAGATGCTTTAGCTTATCATTCTAGATTCTAGACTACAAAGTCACACAAATGAACTAAAGAGACACAGAAAAACAACAAAGAGACAGAATGACTCCAAAAATATGCAAAAACACTTCAAACTATGAAAAAAACAAACAAACAAGGAAACACAAGTTGACCAAAAAGGGATACAAATGACGAAAAAGAGATAGAAAGCAGTCACAAAGAAACCAAAGGACAGAAGTGATACAAAAACTACAACAAAACACACACAAAACAACTACAAATGACGGATCAGTTCGTATTCATTGTGTCTCTATTTCAGTCTGGGCGCTCTGTTCCTTTACACTGTAGGAGTGGTGTGGAGCCTTTAACATGCCTGTGCCCAGGAGCCCATTGTCTGATTATCTGTTCATGACTTGTAGTTCCTCTAAACTATAAAGTATTCAGTCAGTCAAGAGAAAAAACACCACAACTTGTCTTTTTTCTCTTTGTGCCATTGACTGCTTCAGAGGCCAAAAAAAAAAAAAAAAAAAAAATAACTTTA
>OMNW01035178.1:26549-44345 GCA_900303245.1 Selene dorsalis | reverse complement strand
CAAAGGAAAAAAAAAAAAAAAAAAAAAATCTAACTTACTCCCACACGTCTAAGTCAGAGACACAGGTTTCTTTAGCAACCATTAAACCACTGACCTCCAGCAAGAACTTCTCCGCCTCAGATGCCCTTCCAGCAGCAACACACTGGAAGGTGGCATTTTGCCCAGCATTGACCTCCTCATCTCCTAGCCTGGAGAAGTGTGGCGCCTTATCTGAAGAGACAGACAGACAGAGACACAGAGTGAGATCAAAAGACTCCATTACCTTTCAGCCACACAGCTACACAGGCCATGTTTTTATCAGGGCCTTTTGTTTTGTTTTGTTTTTAAATGCACAAACAGGAAATTCTTCTTGTGAAGAAAAATAAAAACTTTGCCTAAATGTTTTATCGTAATTAAACTTTTCATTTCACCAACATTCACAAGGGATTTAATAGAGTAACACAACTTTCTGATGGAAAGTTTGACACAACATTAAACTTAAATTGCACTGCAGTTGTTTTTTCTATCAATTCATGTTAAACTCACCATGGTTTAGTTAGTGAATAAAACAAATATAAGCAACATGAAAATTGAAAGAAAGTTTCTATTTTGGTGTGTTTGTGTTGACAGGGGAGGAGAGAAGTTGTTGCATACACGGTTTTCATTTCCACAACTCAACACAGTGGATGTACTGTATATATCCATCATGGCATTAAAACAAAAGTCAAAGTTGCTGCAAAGAAAAATATTGAAGTATCCAGTTTAAATAACATAAAAAAATGTGTATTATTGTGTAAATGTGTGTGTGGAAGGAATAACTTAGTGTTCATTAACAAAATAACTTGCCACCCAACAACGTCAGATTAGAGGCAATCTATAGATGAGTACAATGAGAGAGTGAATCTGCAGAAGAAAAGCTCCAGAATAAGGACCAGCCCTCCACATTTTCACTAATAATGTCCCAGCATGCTGTGCAGAGCTGCCAGTGAGTCAGTGTGTGGGAGTAGCCCTCTCACCCGACTCCGTGATTAACAATAGAGCAGTGAGAACCAGACCCCCACGGAGCCAAATCACTGGGTAAACGGCGGCAGCACTGCCTGCCATGTCTGAAAAATGGGTTAGGACAAACCGACATGTCACTCTGAATAACTGACAGGAAGAGATGGCAGAGTAACAGTGATGCTGAAGCATCGGGGGGAAGCACATGTTTGGCTCTCGCTCATCTCCTGCTTGGTTTTGCACAAGATTGCTTGGCTGTCTTAGCAGAGGAGGGCGATGACGATTTGTTGATCTTGTACAGTAAGGAGTGGGGGGAGAGTGCCTGCATTTGTACCCCACAGGTGGTCATGTTTTCTTTGAATGACTCTCCCTCTTCAGGTTAATTCATAATTCATGCCTGAGAGCAAAACATAAACAAACACAGAAATGAGTGTGAATGGAAAAAAACAGGCCATACAGTTGGCAAGAGCTACAGTGTTGTACAGCTAAATGTGTCAGATCTTATCCTCAGGGCTCTTTAGCATGATAAATATTTCATTCACTCTAACATGGGTTTCAGAGTCAAAGACTAACACTCAGGAGAATACAACTAAATGTCAGCCATCACCCAATTAAAAAAACGGAAATTTGTTGAGATTTTATTTTCATTTCTGTTAATTAGATTTATTTATTTATTTTTTTAACACACCTCCCGTTGGTTTTTCACCTCTTCTTTCCTAACACTGTTTGCTGCCAAGTAGTGCAGGCTGGCCGTGTGCCACATCATAAGGCACGCTCAGGTCTTGATGAGAGTCTTAATTATTTAATGGCCACAGTGGGAGCGCTCAGAAGATGCCATCTGCTGTCTCTGGGAGAGACAGAGCGGCTGACTGGGCGGTATGCGTACAGTTGGGGCACGAACCAATCTCACAGCCGGGGTTCGTTAGATAAAAACGCTTGTGGTATCTTCTACAGCATGGAAATCCCTGAAAAGACCATCTCCAAACGTTCCATTGATAAAAAAATAGGGGATGTATGAATATTAACAACGAGATAACACTGAATCCCGTGAGAGTGAAACTATCCTTCAGGCTTGTGTGTCAGTTATGCAAGTCATTTGAAAGCAGTGTGGACTATGGGTGTTAAATGTCCTGTGAGCTGACAAGAGCCCTTGTGTTCGGCAGTGGGTTGTACAGAGAGTGTGTAAATGACACCGGGACACTTTGTCCAGGTATTAAGCTCAGGGGTCCTAAAGAATATGTTTTACATAACGTCCTCAGGGGCTGACAACACACCCTTACTTTTCCACAGTTGACACAAAAAGCCCTCCACAGCAGGAAACCGCTGGTTACAAAAAAAAAAACACCCTGAGGAGAAGGCATTTTTGGAAAGCTTTGAAATGCAGTGTTTGATGGGTATAAAAAAAAAAAGGAAAGAAACCTTCTATATAAAGTGACTTGTGACAAAACACTGAGGCATACTCCCAGCCAGACTAGAACACATTAAACCGTTCAGAGGTAGAAAATAAAAAACAAGATTTGATTAACATATCAATTTGCCTGTCAAACAAAGGCAGGTATGTTTTCAAGAAGAAGGAAGTGTTGGCATTTCTGTGTCGCAGTGTTTTAGTAGCACCGCTGTCGTCGCACAGTGCCTCAGGACAACCTGCAGTACTAATATAAAAGGTCAATCAGCCATTACACTTCTCTTCATCCTATTTATGTTTCATTCTGCTTTGAAATACATTTTTCCCCCTCCAGCCCCTTCTATAATTGCAATCCATTGTCAGAAGTGGCACTTACAGCAGGGGTAGTTGAGCACCATGATGTCATCTATGGCAATGTAGCCTCGACGCTCCCTGGAAACGGTTGCCTCAATCAAAACCTGCAAAAAAAGAAGTGAATGTGAATTCATGATGAGCAGATTGAATTAATAATCTTAGCAGAAGAAGCATATGAGGAACCTAATGTTCTCCAAAGGAGTGAGCGCTGGAGCAATTTTCCACAGAACATGGACGGCTGTGTGTGAATTCTGTTGCTCTCGTTCCCTCTCAGTGACAGGTGCATTAATTACAAACAGGCCCATCACCACATCATTGCACATCTGCTGACCCAAAACAAGAAGATAGACAATGAGAGAAATAGGAGAAAGATAGAAGAGTAAGAATAAAAAGATGGATAACTTTTGGCTCAGTCCGCAGGGGCCAAGAGAAATAATAGCTTTGTCAAGGAAGCGCACAATGTGGCACCTGAGTCATGAGTCCCATTCTACATTCAGGGCGCAGGCTGCTGTGGTGCTTTAACAGAAGATAATACAACTTGCACAGGGCCACAAGACTCAAGGGAGGACAAACATCCATATCATCCTATGGAACAATAAGCTGGATGAGCGGTGGGCTCTCATGAAACCTAATCAATATCAAATCACCATCCTCTGTAATAGTGAGAGAGTTATGAGACACAGGGGTGATGTTTGTTTTCACTGCACCAAGGACAGTCCTCCATCCACAGGTTTGATCAAAGGCCAGCGGTGAGTTATTGTTTCTCATAATCCTCAGACCAAATGATGACAACATGGTACCTATGACCAGGTCTTAATTTTTACTGAAGCCTCGGTGCAGCATACACACAACACACATTGAAACTATCTTATGTCCTCCAAGATTCTTCAAATGGTTATAAAATATGCCACCACATGACTGATCGAAAAAACGTACTTAGGTTTTGATTCTAGATCAAAATAATTCTGCATGAATGCATCAGTTTAAGGACATTTCATTTAAAAAAAATTCTTTAAGAAAGCCTTTGGCAGATTTCCAAAATGCATCAGTGTTGATTTACTATTCCTTCACATTAAAATTACATTCAAGTTCAAAATCCAACCCAGTATGACTCACAGATTATCTTCACCACTGCAGCCCGTTTGTGTCTCCACACCTAAATTGACAGTCATGTTAACATTTGCACAATCTCGTGCCTATATTCCAACCTTCCCCACTGAGCAGGTCAGAGATAATTCACCTCCCTGGGCCTAAAAAGGAAGCTCTGTGATTACAGCAACAATTGGTGTGACAATATCCCAGGCCGTGCATGACCCCTGAAGGCACCTCCACAGACAACACTATGATGGGATGCAAGGAGAGTGGGGTCCTCTAAAAAAATCTGCAGACAGAATAAGATGCAGAGGCTAGGAGCTGACAAAAGCAGAGGTGGAAGGGAGGGGAGAGGTGAAAGAGAAAACAGGGGGAAGAGGTTGGGTCTGGCTGCTCGGTCCCAGAGCTGAAGACTGACCCTGCTCTGTCTATAGCTGACTGCTCTCCTCTGGCTCAGGGGAGGACGAGTGAGGCTAATCTCCTTCCGCCAGAGTAAATTTTCCTGTTCGTTTCCGAACACTGCTGGAACCTGTGCTGGGAGATGCTGCTGCTTTAAAAAACAAAAAAAACTAAAACAGATATTAACATCTCCCATTCTCATTATTTCCCCTTTTTTCATTTGCTCCAATTTCTTAAGAGGCTCCTCAAGATAATCTCTTGTGATTTCATCCATCCATTTTTCAATCTTTTAAAATCAGTCTTTTTTTTCACTGTCATTAGTCTTCTTTCTCCTGATTTTAGGCACCTGCCTAAATGTACAACATTTGTAGCAATGATTAAAGCAGAGCATCCATCAATATATTGACCTGAATTAGTTGTGTGAGCACACACTGCCATGCCATTAGACTAACATTAAAATTAGCCAGAAAGCACTGATGAGGCTTAATGGCACGCAAGGAAAAGAAAAAATATATCTTGAAAGTCTAATTGAAGGTGTTATTACTCTCTGCTGAACTAAAGCACTCAATAAGAGATTGATTGCTGGTTAATCCTCAGTCTTCTCAGCCATTAGGATTGGTGGTTATTAAGAGGGAGGCATACAGAGCATTTGTTTTAATGAACAACCTTCCCATTTTTATTGAAAGCCACTTTCCCAATGAAACTTTCCTTATGCATGTGCTTTATCCTAATGAGCGGTTACTTTACTTCGAAAAGTTACAACTGCAGGAATCAGCTTGGGAGGAAAAATAAAAGCGTGACACACAGTGATTTACAACAGATATGAAATGCATATTAGGGGGAACATACAGTATTACATTATCCTGTGATGCTGGCTTTTAGAAGGAGCTGAAATGAATACAAATCAAGAGACGATTCACATAGTTATATAAACCAGCATTCACCTTTTCTGCTGTGGTTAAGGGACACCATTAGACACAGAGGGCTTTCACTCACCATTAGATGCAGTTACAGATAAATAACCCCTCTAAATATTCACAGAGAAAAGGTCACATGCTGAAGTGAATAACAGTCTGTGTCTGAGAATATGGTGTAAGTGTTAGGAATCTCAATTTGCTCTCTACATTATTTCACAAAACCCTTTGCCATAGCCACAGGCTCAGCTCAGAGGACTCATCAGGCTGGAGTGGGGAAAATAGGAGATATTATAAGACAAAGTGGAGACATGTGGGTTCTTGTTTACAAGTCTTTGATGTGTATCCTGCTGCTAACTTGCTCCTTTAAAAAAAAAAAAAAAAAGAGTCTAAATAAAGTCTCAGTTAACATGGCATCAGGGGGAAAGCCTGGAAGTGGGTTCATCTGGTTTGGGAGGTCAAGTTTAACAGGCAAGGTGGGTGCGATATATGCAAATGATATCCACCATAAAAGGTTGTCTTTAAATGCTTTAACCTTTGGGAAATGTGCTTATTTGTATTCTCTCTCTAATACTGAGATGAGAAGATCGATTCCAATTAGCCTAGCCTAGCGTAGCATAAAGACTTGAAGCAGAGTGAAAGATAAGGATCTGTCAGACACTGAAAAAAAAGAAAAGGTAAGAAAAAATCAAGATGGCAAGACTGCAGGAAATCACAGTTATGCAAGGGACATAACTCTATGATTTTTTTTTTCACACCTAGTGATGTCTCACTGTAAGGTAAGCAAAGCTAACTGGATCCTACATACTGAGTGTTGAGATAGGCTATGTGGTTTATTTAGTCTGCACACAAACAGAAAAATAAAAATGGCACTTGGGAAGTTACATGCTGGAACTTATTCTTTGGCGAACACCTGTCTGCTGTTCTGTGCAGCACCCTCAGGTTGCTATAGACACAGTAAGCGAGCACAGGATTTTGTAAAGGTTTCTGCGCAGGAATGATGGTGCCAAATCTGGCACCCTCAATGTGATTACATGACAAAGAGAAGCTGCACAAAGTCACTGTGCCCAACCACTGTTGTATTTTGTGAAATTCACTCCCTTAGTTCTCCTTGACAGTGTGTCCTCGCTAAGCTATGGTAGAGGCGATGGGCCTATACTTCCCATTAGCCTCTCAGTTTGTGTCTGAATGTAGTTTCAAACCTACACACAACTATCAGGCCATAAAGATACCCCCTCATTTTCACTGACTCAGACTGCTGAAACCTCACAGACTCACTAATGCATGTTTGCACAGAACTAAGGCAGTGGATTTTGTCCTTTATGTCTTTCACTAAGGTCTTGCTGGAACTCATTCAGTACCAGTTGTTACATCCCTATATTTGACATGGCATGTGAGCTTTACATTATGAAAGACTTGAAAACAGTCCTAATCATATGCTGAATAATATATGTAATATCGACATCTGGGAAAAGGAAAAAGTAATAAAAGCAAGTTTGGAGGGGACTCTGACATTTGAAGGAGACAAAGAAGAGGGAAGAAAGTGAGGAATGGTAAATACGGGAGGGCGACATATCTCTGGCTCTAGTTGGCAGTCTTGGAGGGCTGGATAACATCTTTAATATTTGATGACAAGGTTCTCCTGGCATTGCAAATACTTCTACCAATAAGAAGCAGAAAAGGAATATGGCAATGTACACACGTATGTGACATCTTCAATCGAGACATCTCAAGGTGATGTTTCTCTCTGAAGATTTCCATCCTAAAAACCATTGAACTCCAAATCCCAATCTCACTACTGTGATATGTGAATGTAATGCCTTTCACCCACTGACATTAATGTAAAAAGTAACCTGGTGAACTTATGAGCGTATTGAGAGTCCCGCATGAATAATAAAATCTTGAAAAGGTGCTTAAGCGAGAAGAAAATTATTTTTCACATCGAAAGGCAGGTGAATAAATAAGATTGGGGTGATTTTGGTTTTCAGTATGTTAATCCTCTTAGTTTGGTGATTATCAGAGAATTGCTCAAACTGTTTTTAATTACATTCTACAATGACATTTTCAAGACATAAACAGCGATTCTCAGAGCTGTAAACAAGGTATTTCATTACAAGAAAAATTGTGAAATGAGCAATCTCGAGTGTACTCTCACATCTGTATCTGTGCAGTGCAAAAACTGCACTTAAATTTTGTATCCTTATGCTGTAGGCAGAGAACTGGGAGCTCTAATGTGACCTGAAATCTAATAAGTGGAAAAAACCTGCGGATTTGAAAGCCTTCTCCAAAATGATGTGTATCATCCTGGGATTTATTTTACTCAGAGACAATGATAAGAGGTGCCTATTCTCCACCTCCGCTTCAAAAGAGTGCTTTGCTAGTTTAATGACAGGGCAAATCGGGCTGGCTATCACTTAAAAAGTGATCATATTAGACTTGTTATGGAGCTGATACAGCCAAACCCCCCCAGAATTTAAAGTCACACAAGCTGCAGCTAAAAGTCTCAAATGAATAGCAGGAGAACAGCCGCAGTCACACCAGGCTAAAGCAGGCCCTTCTGCTTTTGTGTGTTTTTGTGTGTATCTGCTTTCATTGTACTCTCGCTGCTTAACACCGGAGAATAGTGAGCAGTAAGATGCTATTAAAGAAAACATCCAGCCTGACACGTCCCCAGTCACCCTTTTCTGTTTTGTCTGTGTAACAGAGAGCGGTGACGTGTTGAAAGACAAGACCCTCTGTCATTCCACACTGATGAGGGTTTTTGACTGCTGAGGGATTAGCCATGTAAGCTGTGGTATATGTGACTTTGTGTGGGCAGTTTCTTGAGCTTTTCTCTGTAGTGTGAAGCAGCACAAGGTCAGTTGTGTTAAAGTGAAATGTGAAATGGGAGAGGAAGCAGTGAGAAAGTGTTGCTTTAATTGCCTCCAAGCTGCACTCTGCATATGTATTCTTTAATGGTGCCGATGCCTGGTGACCAAATCCCCAACAATAACAAATTTAATCCAATAAAATTGCCTTTTCCCCCATATGAGATAAAAGCTAAGCCATTAGCAGTTTAAGCAGTTCTATTAAAAGGCTGTACTGTCAATACTAATTTAAGTGTTGGGCCCATCTTCTTCTCTTGTACTGTTTGTCCTGTCTTCAGAGCCATGTACTCCTCCTCATAAGCCCATTATAAAACCTCCTTCTCCTAACGGGAGCTGCTCATTGGCAGCCACGGCACATTCCTGACTCACCTATGAGCCATCACTGTTTACTGGGATGCCTACAGGACTGTGAGACATGAAAGCACACACCTCCACTGGGGAAAGGGAAGAGAGGACGAGGAAAAAAAGAACAGCTGAGTACACAGGCATATTCAACGGCACTTGAGTGTGGACAGAAAAAGACAAAGCAGAATAATACGTGTTATTATTATATTCGTGACTTATCAGTCCTGATGTGGTGATAGGGCAGAGTAGCAGCTGGAGAGTTGGTTTTATAACAGCTCAACTCTTGCTGTATCGATCAACAGTGAAGCACTCTTTAGCAAGACACTTGAATATTTTCAGCTCACTCATTGTTTAACATTCAGCATGAGAGCAACAGCTATTTAATACATTTAACAAGGGTACTGCACTGAAAACCCTATGAAAAACAGAAGCTGCAATTGGTCGTAGAGGAAAGTGGGGTAAGTTGAGCATAGGGGCAAGTTGAGGCACACCTTGTTGCTAGGAAACCATAATAAAAATTGAGCATGTGACCAAACATTTAGGAGGAAGGCATCATTTCATGCAGTCTGTGAAGTTAAGAACCACATGGGAATAGTTTAACATTTATGTCCAAAAAAACATTTTTCACTGTCGAAAGTGAATTCAGTCAATCATAAGTTTCCTGAGAATTGTGTTTATACCAAAGGAGATAATTATAAATTTGTTTTATACATGAGTTGTGGTATCTATGGGCTACAACACGAGGTAGTAAACCTAGCATTAAAGTACACCATTTTAACTGTGGGGACTAATAAAATCAACAGGTAGTTCTGGGTTAAGTTGAACCACCTGCCCTATACACTTAATGAGTGATTTTGTCTGTATATATCCTAATTATTAAATCAAGATTCTGTATGTTTCTGATTATAGTAAGTAAGTTCCTGATAAGAGGTAAAGCTGTTTATGGTATCTTTACTTTCAAAGAAAAAGATGAGGGATTCTTACCAAGATAAAATGTAATCACAAAACTCCCCAAACCTCACTGAGTTGGTGGCTCAGTGAGAACATCCTAGCAGTTTGTCATCCCCTGCAACCTGGAGAGGTGGAATATTGAGTAAAGGGGGAGGTGGGTGATGGATGGAAGGGAAGGAGCGTGGTGGCTCAACTTACCCTGCTCCTATGCTCAATTTACCCTATACACGGGGCAAGTTGTGCCACGAGACCACCTGGACATGCTATATTATCAACTCAGTTATGTTTACACTCATTCTGTCTGTTTTTAGGGATGCACAACATCCTGAAATAGCTGAAGATATATCAGTTGGCAGCAAAACAAATTGTCTTATATAATTGTCTTGATGTAGTGATCCTGAATATGAAAAGTGGCTGATCTTACCCCATTCTCCCCTATCAGTAGAGCTGGCAGTACATCCCAAAACACAGTAAATTCCTAGCAACACTAGCATCTGTAGCTTAACAGGATTTCCCCATAGATGGTTTCTTTCAAAGCTGCGCCTTTGGTTTGTTCTCATTTGAAATACATGTCAGCTGCTCCTAGTTTTCTTGGCATTTTGATGAAATTTAAGCAATTTAAGAAATAAACCTATTCAGTTTCTTGCCTACAAATAGAGGAGCTCAATGTCACTGTTACTCAAATCAAGGCCAGGGGGCATTTAGCTTAGTTTAGTGGCAGAAAATAGTTAGTCTCTGGTAGTTACTGTAGCTCTTTTCAAACATTCAGACAATAGAAAATACCAGTGCCAGTTTGTTCAATCTCAGCAAAAACATCACCTTGCAACCTCATGGACTCTGGTCCACCACATGAAACAACAATAGTTTTTTTTGGTCACTTTTCTACAGATTAGACTAATGTGGTACAAATGGGTTAATTAATGATCTTGAGAGGTACTTTTACTTTTGGGGATTTTATTCATTTATTGTCCAGAAGTAGCAGACACTTAAAGCAAAAAAATATTTTCTTCTATTCAAAGTAAAAAGCCCTAACACTTTGTATGTGTCCTTGTCCATGGACCACGTCAATAAAGCTGTCTCAAAGATGTTTGTGTGTTCTGTGAGTGTGTTACTGAGTGTGTGGTTGCTACTGTTGACCTGAGATGGCTTACCTTCATTTCAGATCGTGCGATGTCAGTGAAACAGTGTCACACTACATCTCGACCCCGGTTTGTACAAAAGACTATTATTTACGTAGTGAAGGTCAGATCTTACAGGCCCAAATAGAATTTAATTAAGTTGTTGGTGGGTGGGGTGGGGGCTGCTTTTTGACAGCTCTGCAGCGTTTGCAGAAAAAAGAAATTGGATTAATAGATGGATATCCCGCCTGCTGACCTGACTGCTGAAGACAACACAACATGAGGCACCCTCAGGTCAGGAGCCAGTCGGTTTTATGTTGCGCAATAGTATGCGAGACTCTGCTAAATATATAGTACGCAGGTCTCAATCTCTACCAGGCGTACCCAACATTGGCTACATTCACCAGGGAATCAATGCTAATTAAACAGCAAATGCAAGTAATTAACACCAGATTCACCCCCCAGGCTAAAATGAGTGTTGATCAACACAGCCTTACTGTGTATCCTTTTCCAGCTGTACAAGATGTAGGTCAATGGGGTCTCCAGATCTTCATCACAAAAACAAAACCACTTTTGACTGTTCCAGCTCCCCCGCATCAGGTTTAATTAACACATCATAAAATGATCGTCAAAGCTCTACAGGCCCAGAGGGTTAACAAGACACATCAGACACATCATCACATGTAAGAAAAGGAGAATGACAAAGCTGGTACCTGGTATTCATTAGGCCAGAAGGTGCTGACAGCCAGCTCAACCTGATGCCACTGCTTTCCATGAGAGCCAGATGCGTTCCACACTGGACTGCCGAGCGGACCGCCGTTGACTCGCACATAGGCCCTCAGGGTCCCAGGACTGTGGCCATCGCGACTGTACAGAAAGTAGCTGAACTGGACACAATGCGTGTCATTTTCACTCAGCGATTGCAGAAGCAGCTGAGCACGATGACCCACGGCATGCTGGGAGGAGTTCACCAACATATAAGATCCTGAAAGGAGCAGAAGAAATGCATCAGTTATTCACAGTGTTCCATGTATTTCATAGTTTTCAGAAGCCAATCTTTGTATATCTTAACTGGTTGGTATGTGCTATTTAAACCATAAAAATGGATGAGAGAATCAATTAGTATGAAAATATAACAATAGAAACAACGAGACCAATCCAAAAATAGGAATAGGCTACTTACTACATGGACCCACACTTAAAATACAAAGTAAGAATTAATTACACTACGTGACAAATAGAAGTCTACAAATTGTGATCCTCCTCTGATCAGTGGATCATTCAAATCTGTTACCAGCGATCAGTGAATGGCCACAGAAGTCCTGATCAGACCACCATTAGTCACAAAGAAATAAATCTGTTTTTAACCAGTGTTGGCAAGGTGCTATAAACCCACAAGAAGAAAAATGAAAGTATTCTCCAGCAGCCCACTGCTGTGTGTGTAGGTGGTTGATAACAGAAAAGGAAATGTGGCTTGCTGAATTAAAAAAGACAGTCGGTGCTGGCTACAGCACCGTTTCTTGTGAATGCTGGAGAGAAACACAGGGCACCAGTGAGGGATGGGAGGGAAAGCCGACAGACGGAGTGAGAGGAAGAACCGATGGCAGTTCTCCCTCTGCAAGGTGACGCCGAGGTAGGAAACTAGATTCACAAAACCCCCCTAAAGCCTCCTCTAATCAGGATAACATAACCCCATTGCCCTTTGCCTAGCATCTGTCCTGCCTTGAGTCTGTGCCCGCTAACATGATTAGCACAACAATGTTGGGAGACCTTCCTGTGTACTCACATAATCAAGCCTGTTGTCTTTGTACTCCAAGGTCTTTCTGTTCTCAGTCAGAAATGAGCCTGGGAGACCAGACAGTCACAGCCTTGGCGCCAGGTGTCCTGAACACATTTATTCTCCACTCAGATGTAATAGCATGTGAATGCTGAACAGCCAGACAGAGAAGGAGTTCTTTACATCCCACACAGTCTGCACCTCTAAACTGGGAAACATTCACTACAAAAGAGAGCACACACAATCCTCCTTAACATCTTCCCACCCTCTAAACCACTCACCATTCAAACTTAAGTGCAGTGAGTTATGAGCAAAGAACTCACATTTGTCCTTCAGACAGAGAGAAAATTGCTTTTTATCTCTCCTTTAGTAGAGAAAGCTCAAAACCAGACACCTGATGGAGTCATCTGGTCATTCAACAGAACCACCCACCACTTAAAGAAAACACTTTAAGTGCAAATAAGACAAAACAACTAAAATCACAGGCTGATGTTTTGCATAATTAGATTGAGATTCACAACCCTTAACCTCAAGCTATAAAGAAACTTAAACTGAGGACCACAGAGAAGTCGGGATGGTCATTATCTGGAGGCTAAAATGTGGCCTTTGCTGCAAAGCCCCATTGCCCTGCAGCCCACTGTCAACAGCCTCTGATTTGTGTCTTGTCCTGAGCTGGGGATCTCAGCGCTCTCATTTCGTTTTGCTTAATTAGATCTTTCAGAATCTGTCTCCTCTCCTGCACCCTCCACTGCCACGGGGGACTCATAAAATAATAGCAAAGGGCTGAGGAGCTGCAGCCGTACCGTCCTCACTGCTGGTTATATCCTGGATGTGTGGCGCTTGTTTTATATATAGGCATTATTAACAACTTAGGGTTGCCTCTACAAGTTATTACAATGTCACATGAGGATACACAAACTGGTCGCAGTGCTGCCCTTTAACCTTCCTTTGAGATTCAGATCGAAGAAAGGTGAAGTCATACATTTAATAAGATGCCGTATGTGTGCGCGTATGATGTATGAATATATCTTTGAATTAAACACTGTGATAGACTGAAGGCCCTCTAGACAAAGGTGAGTGAATATATATAAAAGCTTAAGGTGCAGTAAAAGAAATGTTGAAGAAACTTTACTTATAATTAATAGTTTACATAACACTATTTCCACTGTCTTGTGTTCTGTATAGTCATTATTGGATAATTACAAGAATGAACCTTTTATTGTTTTATTCAATTACCTTATCTTATAATAATAAAATCTTCTAATTAATATAAAATGTCAAAAGAAAGTGACAAATTCCCATCATGATTCACCAGATCTCCTGAACTTGTTTGTTTCATCTCTCAATTCCAATTTTTTATTTTTATTTCATTTCAGTAAATGTATATCTCTAAATAAATTACTTAAATAGTCCATAATACTCACAGTTGTAGTCAATTAATAGTCTGCCATGCGATTAAGAAGTGGACTATTTCAAAATGAGTTCTGCTCATCAATTTCATCCATTCAAGTATTGATTTCTATTAAGAACCTTTGTGAACTGTTGTGAACCTCTGATAAAAAAGAAGACCTTAACTAAATATTTGAAATTATTTGTATGTGTAATCATATGTGTAATTACATCTAAGCAGATATAAGAGACACAACAGAAAATGTTTCATTTCTCTGACAGTGCGAGTGCGGCATGTCAGTACAGTGTAGGGGACAATGGAAAGTTGTTCAGCACTGGCACATTGCTCAACCTTTTCTACCATGACTACAACAAAAAGTACAGCACAGCGTGATTGCAGGGCTCCGTGGAAGCACCGAAATGACAAAGAAAGAACAAAACCCACTCAATTTCCTGTCAGCAAATGACATGTCAAGACAAACATGGATTTCTGATAAAAGATCAAAAGAAAGAAGACCTTGCATGGGTCAAAGAATCACCTGCGAAGTGGTCCAACTCAGAAAATGTGTACTGCAATGATGAACTAGTCAATATTAACCTTAAGGCAAGTTTACCTTTACCTTGAGGTGGGGACACAATGAATAGCACCTCCATAAGAAGCTGGAGAAGCTGCTTCTTTCCACCATGTCATTTTCAGAGAGTAAAGAAGAGGTCAGACTGACAGTCTCTGCCTGGCCCACACAAAGAAATGATGCTGCTGCTGCCACTCATAGAAATCCTTGGACTTAACAGGAAAGTACTCCATGACTAGACATTGCCAGTCTTTGTGATCATCATCTGACTGAATGCACACTTTCACTGTAACCTTCAGTATGTCATCAGCACTTTAGCCTTCACAGGTTTGTCAAGCGGGAGAGTTCTCACAGACTTTTGGTTTGCTAAGTGAAGTCAGCTCCAGCCTACAGAATATTTTACTAAAAATACTTACTCTTCCTCAGTTTAGATAATTACATACAGCTACATTCAGCTATGAGACTATATATGTTATGACATCTATGAATATAAAATGTCAGGTTATATTCAGATCAGGTACATTTCTTTAAATTTTGGTCTAAACTTAAACACAAAGTGTTGAAAGGATGGTTTGTTGTAATTGAAGGCATTGTCCATTTAACTTAAATACTCATTCCTGTTTTTTTCTTCTAACTTTTATTGCTGACTTACTCAAAATGATCGACTGAGTTACTTCAGGATATATGAGGCTTACACTATGCAACTACCAAATTTAATGCTCTAATATTTATACCTTCTGAGGTGTAACGGTGCTGTAAATGGTAAAACAAAATTTCCTAGATACTTAAAACCTCCTGTTTGCTGTGTTTGCTCCTCACCCTGAGCACATCATTTTAACTCCACTTCATTAAATCTCTTACTACCATTGACCACTCTATTTTGGTTGGCAGGTTGCAAAAACAACAAGCTCAGCATTAACAACCGAGAATTTGCTTCTGTACTGGCAGAGGTTTTCTTGGTTGCTCTTAGGGAGGATTTTTGCATATAGTAGTGTTCCTCATGGATCATTATCAGAGCCATAGTTATTTTCCACTCCCACACCACAACTTGTACATTTATTATCAAATAAATAGGTAACAATTTTCCTTTATTTGATTATTTTCAACTGAAAATATCTGGCACATGCAGTTTAGCCTCTCTTCTTCAAGCTGTGGGCCATAAATCACATTAAACTGTTTTACCAGCCAAAAAAAAAATCACCTGTGATGTCATTTGCTTTTTACTGCAAAATAATTAAACTTTAATGACAAGAACACATCACCTTCTTTTCTGTCTGTGAGTTTTAGAATTAACTTTTCACACTCGTCATGGTCAAGCTCACAGCTTCACATCAGTCCCTTGTGAGTTGCAGGGTATTGATTCTCAGGCAAAGGTCTCCATCTTGGTCGATCAAATGGTTTGATTACCACAGGTGGCCTTTTATACTAGCCCAGCTTTGAACTACATATATGACCATATTTGATTTTGAGCAAACCAGTATCTTTTAAGTGAATTTGCAAAACTCACCTTTATCTGATTTTTTTCTATAGGCACAGATCAAATTGATGTGTTTTCTGTTTACGTTTCATTAACTGTATTATATTTTTATTAAAGGATAAATGTTAAAAAATGGATTTAAAAAAAAATCAAACTTGTGTGTTTAGTACTACCATACATGTCCCACACACATGCATAGGACAGCATCTTTCATGAGTTACACCCCATAGCACTGTGAAATCTGATAAAGTTCCATTCATCCATTGATGCCCCACCCAAGGGCAAAAGAACATCCATAACAAGATTAGGAATGATCCAGCACATCATAATTCATACAGAGCGCTGCTGGACTACAACCTAGTCACGGGCTGTAGGTGACACTATCTGTGGCAAACCGCAACAGACAAAGAAATGAAAGGAGGATGATAAACAGAGGGTGGGGTCTGGGTCGTGGAGCTTTGATACATCAGGTTAGGTCACAAACACAGAGTCAGGAAACACAAATAAACTAAAGTGAAAATAAGGTATAGAATTGCTAACATATGAGAAAACGGGTAAAAATAAAACAGAGGATACAACATCAAAGAAGCAGAGAAGCCTGAAGCATACTTTTCCTGTTTCGGCTCCTCTTGTGTAAAATGAACCGAGCCTCTCTCTGTGTGACCTATTCAGCAAAGCTTTGTTCCTCTGACATCCAAGGACATAGTCCAAGTAATCTCCAGTATAGCAGAAACTAGAGGGACCAGAGGTCTGAATATAATGGGATCAATGGCTGTGTTAGGGTTTAAGATCCGTCCTTGATGCTGCTTGCTGTGCCATTACTGTTAGTTGCAACAACGACCGACTCACAGCACATCAGCTCTGACGTTTGTCTTTTCGCCAGGTGTCTTCATTCTGCCCTGTGCTCTCTTCTGAGAAGGTCGTGTGAGATTTCAGACTCAATCTCTGAGGGTGCTATTCCCCCCTCCCCAGCCTAATATTTGCTGCTGTCCGCAATAACCTTCAGCAGAAATAAATAAGTAAATAAATAAGTTAAGTGAAAAATTGAGGACAGAGTGGAGCTCTGGCCATTGGCCTTAAAGGCACATTAGTGCTGTCATTTCCGCCAATGTCTGGTCTCGCTCTCTGAGAAACAACAGCCCCCAACTATAAAATTGGCCCATCATGCGGTGAAATTGTTCGCAGAGCAATGAGTTCTTTCAGAAGAAGACACTGCAATCACAGACATAAATGCTTTGTCTCTAATAATACAAGTTAATGTGTTTATTACCCATAAGTAAATGCCAAATAAAGTTATGTTGTGATTCTTTGGTGTTTTGCCCCTCTGACCTTGGAGCCTGGAGTTACAGAAAAACAGAGGCTTTGATAGGAAACCTGCAGAGAAGAGTCCGCTTCTTAATGGAACACGCATTTATCTTGTTTTGTCTTGTTCAGTATACGGCAGCTGGTCTCTGAGACTTAACAAACATAATTTTGTTGTATATCCACAATGACAATTACAGTGTCTTTTATTGCAGGGACAAAGCAATAATTAGACATCATAGAGACTTTATCCTTTGACAGCAATGGCATGCAATGACAGCATTTCTTCTTGGAGGCTGAGGCCAACTTTATACACAATTTTTTGTTTGTTTTTTTACCACAGTATTGAAGGCCTGTTCACTTTTACTTATGTTTTATTTCACATGAGAAAGAAATCACATGCATTTAAAAAAAAAAAAATATTAATTTACTCATCCCCACAAATGCCTGAATGTAAAACCAGCTCAGCCGTGTTGAACAAATTCCTCTTAAATTTTTATGCTTGCTGAACAACATTTTAACAGTACCAAATCAGGCAAAGTGAAATCAGTCTTCTCATCTAACAACACAAACAAGTGCAGTCCCCAAGATTATCATAAAAAATACCGTTAAAATTAGACTAGTAAACATTAGTTATGAGTTATGTTTTTTGTTCTGCTGCAGCCAAAATAAAAATGCAGGGTTTAAATCCATTTAGTTTTACAGAATAACAGAGAAATCCAGGATGTTATGCAGCATAATATACATTATAATCCACATTCCATCTGTGGTGTCTTTTTGCAGCAAAGACCCTCAGATTTACTGTAAATGACATATTTGCATTTTCTTTTAATTAAAATCTGACATGGATCACATG
>OMNW01035178.1:0-26522 GCA_900303245.1 Selene dorsalis | reverse complement strand
CACACACACACACACACACACACACACACACACACACACACACACACACACACACACACACACACACACACACACACACACACACACACACACACACACACACACACACACACCATGTTAAACAGGCGAAAACATCGGCATTGGATGCACAGCAGACTTCACCATGGCAGTTGGATCAATAGAGCGGCCTACCAGCTCTGCATTGGGTCATGAAGATTTTCCATTGCCAAGGTTGACACACCACCTCAAGTGCGGAGCCTAATCTCATTTTCACCCCCCTACTCACTCTATCATTCACAGCTCCACCTCTGTCATACTCATTCTCTCCCTTTCATATCATTTTTCATTATCGCTGCCGTAATCCATCAAGCAGCGTCTCTCTCCTTCTCCCTCCAACAACCTTAAAATATTCAAGCAGGTATTGACATTTTCTGTTCTTTGAAACAATCTGCCCCTCTGGCTTTGGTATTTTTCATTGACCGAAGATCAATATCAAATGACATCTATTCTGTCATTCACTTCTAAATGTTAATAATGGAAGAGTATTCACTTCATCAACCTATTGCTTTTCATCTATCCACAGTCTATCCAATTTAGAGGACTTTAAAGCATTCTTAGTCATCTATGCTCTGTGTCCTCATTTCACAACTTCATTGTTCTGTGAAGCCCTGATTTAAAATGCAAAAACAGACCAAAAGGTGACAGGAAGTAAAGTATTGAATTAGACTGCACGGCGCCACAGGGCACTCTTAACCTTTTCCCCACTGTTTTTCCTTTGTCCACACTCTTAACAACTCATCCTCAATTTCTCCTCTTAACTCCATCTTATCCTCTCATTCTGAGCTGTGACTGGTGTCTCTGCAGGTCTTTATCGCCTCAAGTACAGGGCCAGTGGACCATTACCCACACCTCTGGGGACATCCCGGTGCACACTGGGTAGAAATGGAAAGTGAGAGGGTAGGGGGGCCAGCTCAGGACTGATGTTCAAGCAGAAAGTAAATGAAATACAAGGGGTGCAATTGTAGATGAAGCTTGTGCCTTCCAGCGTTTGAGGTAGATAAGGCAACGTCAGCAAGTGTTGTTGTCTTTGAGGCCAGGGAGGAGAAGGAAAGGTACATTTTCTCAACAGTCTGCTTGCGCTGACCTTTTGAATTGTCCTCTGGGCTGTTAGGGATCAACTGCCAGATTTGTCCAGGAGAGAAACAGATGAGCGGACACGGGGAAAAAAGGAAGGAGGGAAGGAAGATGAACACTTTTTATATGTCGCGGTCTGTTTGTCTTAATGCATTACAATTTCAAAGAGGCTTTCTTGTTCGGTGTCTGTGCAGAGGAAGAAGAAGAAAGCCACACATACTGATGGTAACTGCCAGTCATTACCTTACACAACTTTCAAAATATTCAGGGCTGTTTTCAAAACTTTCACGATTGACACTCAAAACTGAATAGCTATCATTTTCCACCATTGCTCACAGCACCTGAGATCCATCTTCAATGCTTGTAAGTGTGCTAATCAGTAAAATCACTGTATCAATTAATCAATCAAGCAAGCAAGCTTTATTTATCAAGCACCTTTCATACATATATACATCAGAATGCAATTTAAAGTGTTTTACAAGGAACTGAAGAAAAAAACTAAAATGGACTTAGTTCTGGGGACTGTAATCCTACATACTCTGAGCATTGCATGGCTCATGGCTGACCATGCTGTAAACTGAAGAGACTCTTCCTGGATAAAACTTGGCTGTTTATTGAGCAGCTCGTTATGACCCACAGTTACGTTTGTTTTTAATGCAATGTAATAATGATGACAAGAATTAGAAGTGTTAAACACAATCATGATCTTTTTCTTACCCTAAACAAGTGTTGTACAACTAAACCTAATGAAGTAGTTTTCGTGCCTAAGCCTAATGAAGCATTGACCATTATGTCCGTAACCATGGCGACAGTGCAGTATGTGATGTACTACGGTATTATGGTTCAGGAAACACACATATGGACTGTATTAGAGGGAAAAAATGTGGTTGTTAAAAAAAAGTGTTTAGTTGTTGGTTGTTTGGGTTGGAGTACTTATATGCATATGCGTGTATGAAATATGCAAAACCTAATAATAACAAATACATCTTGGAAATAAGAACCTAATAATAACAAATACATCTTGGACTGCTTAATTCTAAGTCTAAGACAAACCAACACAGGGCTGATTCAGGATTAACAAAAATATCTCCTGTGTAGGCAATAGTGACTGTCAACACCAGCTGTCCGTCTGAGCAACAGGAAGGAAGAGATGGTGCAGTTCTGGGGGAAAAAAAACCTAAAGAAAATCCTTCACACTCTAGAGTAGATCTTGACCATATGACTGAAATTAGAAGTCATTAATAGGGATTAGTTCAGCTTTAACTGCCAGAAATGCAAATGAATAGAAAAACTGCAAATTTGTCTTTTAATGTATTCTGGACTTTTAAAATTCATAAGATTCCCTCAAAACGGAGCCGTTAGTCACTGATAAACTAGAGCTGCAGCAGTTTGGAGTGATTTGGAGGGAAGGCCTTGCAGCAGAGGTACTCCACCTACAGAAACCCAGAGTATTGTTCAGCAAACAATGGGCTACTTGTAATCTTTGGTTAATTTGAGTATATCCTCAGTGGAAAATAAAACCAGACTTTGGTAATCAGTGTTCATTGTTTGACAGTGTAATTCAGCAAATTTAAAACACGGTTGTACACCAGGGAGTTCATTCTTGATTCCCATCTATTTGCTTTGAGTTTACAGGAGCTTGCTACCAGCAGCATCAACTTACACACAACAGTATTTTGTTACACAACATGTTCCATATCAGTGAGTGTGTGCACCTGACAATAAGGATAAGATCACCCCCGCGGCTCTAAAGGTTGGTCAGGGATGAAATCAACCGTGTGGCCATGTGGCTATAACCTCTACTGCAGACAGACAAACTAGATAACCGAGAAGTCCTAATTAATTTTGTCTGTACGAAAAAAATATCATCTCACCAATGAACCCTATCGCCATTAGCTGCCAGGTCAAAGTGCAAGCCCGTACTGCTGTTCTGCAGAATGAACATGTCATAGGTGTCCAGGCCAGCAAGAAACTGTATACAGAAGATTGAGACTGGCATCATAAATGAACTGAGGGATAATCAGAAGAGAAGTGTCTGTAACTGAGACATGGAGAGGCTAACTGTTTAAGAGAGCGCATTTTTATGTGAATGCTCATTGCTCTATCACCTGTAAATGTCTCTCTAATTTGCTTCTGTGCTACGCTACGATAAGGGAATGTGATGCATCACGGTGTGCAGGCGACAAACTGGCTGGCTGTGCTGTGATATGCCGGACTGGTCAGCTGCATCCCCCTGGAACGCAAAACAGAGGCCAGGAAACTGAGAAAAGACACAGTCTGAACGTGTGGACAAAGAAATCGAGACCTTGTTGTCGTCCTGCTCGGGCTGTGGCTCCAGGGTGTTGCGAAAAACCCATAAACCTCGCCCCCCGGAGCACTCAGCAGCACTTTATCAGCCAGTCATCACCCTCTGAGAACACACTGCACAGCTCTAAGAGACATGCTTTCTCCCTATAACACAATTAGCCTAGGGCTTTCATAACTGAAAATACAATACTGATAAGTGCTGCACTTCACTGGGGGTTCATAGGTCTTTTTATATCACCATCCATCATGATCAATAGACAGGGGATCCTCTCCATAAGTGAAAGTGCAATATATGTATCCGTTAAATTGCTCAAATGAAATGATTGTCTGTTTTGTCTTAAAATTATATCAAGGCACAGTTTGTAGTGAATAAGCTCCATGTCTGTTTAACTTTGTGACCTGTGTCTTCCTACATACACAGAATAAAACTATTTTCCTTTCTGCTCTCTGTGCTCACACACAACACCAAACACATCGTCTATTCGTGCTAAATAGGGGGAAAAAAAAGAGAATAGGGATGCTGACATGTTTGCTGAGACATCTGTCAATTAATACAAGTATAATGTATCACGTTATATGCATGTTTGAGTAATTGCTGAACTATGTTCCCATGTAACTCAGGTACAACATTCAGCTCAAGACAAATATATGGGCTCTGCATGGCTGTCCTACATTTAACGCCTACAGGGCATTCACACATTCCTCTGGAAAGCTCGGCCGTTTAGTTGCACTGCAGCATCCAGGCCTTGAGGGCTTCATCCCACTTATCTGTTCCCCTGAGCCTCACTGGCTGGACAGAGGAGAGAAAACACATTGTCCTCTGTCATGACAGTGCAACTATATGATAAAGTGAATTTTCTGTGTTTCCTTAATTGTTGAATAAGTATAAGTTTAATGCCCCAGGTGAAGATCCACCTGACCTTTCTCTGTTGGGATACTTAAGAAATTACCTTGGCCTGAGCCTTGACCTACTCTTTGTCCTGCCTCTCAGCTGCCCAAGAGGGGGATAAAATAGAATGAATTAATAGAGCTCTATTAATTCATTACCTGTATGCCGCTTCTAACTCGAGAGAGCTAAATTTAACATTGCTGCAGTGGAAAGTCGACCTGTCTGACGGATTCCCTCCTCTCTTTCTGAAATATTTGGACCCTAAAGCACAAAAAAGAATTCATGAGGTAAAGAAAATGAATGAGTGAATAAATAAATAAACAGCTGAATAGATATTTCTCTCTTTTCTCAAGATGGCAGTGCAATTTATACCAGGTAATGAGACCTGAAACTGACTCTTTTTTTTTGTTTCTCACAGGACACAGGAGAGAGGCAGAGCAGCTTTGTGTCTCTGACATTCAGAGCAGGAGAAGACAACCAAGCGATTCCAGGATAGTTTTCTGATTAGATTTTCATTAGCTCCTTGTTATCAATGACTGATCCCATTAACATGTCAGCATGGCAACATGGCCCTGTGGTAAATTGAGAGGCTTCCAGGGATGGAGGGAGCAACTGCATAATAACACACACCGTGGTTTGGTCATCTGTCTTGACACGAAGCTAATGAGCTAGTCACAAGAGGAAATGAATGGCAGTTGGCAAATGCAGACATGCATAAGAATTATTTATTGTATGACAGGGAAACAGAATTGTCATGCCACATGCACTTGAAAGATATTTGTCGTTTCTAAAGCTGCACTCAAAGTCAACATTGTAGTGATTTAATTGTATGGCTGTAGGCACACTACATCCCAGGATATTAGAGTCAACAGTGATAAATCAGCATAATAAGCCATTCAAGCAAAACAGCCCTACATACGATCTCCTCGTTTTCTCTCTTCACGCAAACACGCATGCACACACACAAATACACCTAATCTTGAAATTCATGTCACAGTGTTGTCAACAGCTGCAGCTTAAATGGCCTTCAGCATGCTTTTTAGTAATTACTCGGCTTGTTTTAAAGAGCCTTCACCAGTGCCATCAGCAAAGTTGTCCACCCACACTATCCCTCCCAAAACACTTAGGTCCCAATAAACTCTGCCATCCTCTTCCCTAGTGGATGTTAACACAGTTACAGTGCTCCAACAATGACAAAGCGTCTCTGCAGCTCTGCAGATTTGTACTGTAAGGGCCACGTCGCCGCATCCGTGGACATTGTGGTACATTTATTTATTTTTGAGGAGTGAATGAACAGAGAGAAAAATGTCATTGCCATTGTGGCAGCAGGGCGGAGTGGGGGTGTGGGGTATATATATATAGAGAGAGATTCTTGTCCACTGCATCACAGGAGAACTTTAGAGGCTGATGGATGGACAGGTGCCAAGCTCAGCCCATGACGAGGCCACAGTCTGGAGTCAGATAGATAAATCTGAGGGAGATACTGATAGGACGCAGAGCCATCATAATGACGGGCGGGCTGGAGCCAAAGGCAGGAGGCTGCAGCTTCCACCCATCCCAGAGGTGTAATGTGCTTGTGATTAACTGTCAATCCCCTCCTGTTTGGTGCGCAGACGTTCTATCTCAGTAAGAACCACTCATCATCGTGACAGGTACTGTAGCCCTGACCTTGGCCTCTACCAAGAATGCAGCAGTCATTTCTTAAGAATTTGCAAAGATGTACGCGATTATTAAAATCAGATAAATTGTATGACATATTGGTTTTTATCAAAGAAAAGGAACATGACTGTGTTGAGGTTATTGAATGTCTTAATTGGCTGCAGGCCTTGTGACATTTTGCATTTATGGCACATATTCATTATATTTCAACTTTTTCCTTTTGCAATATTTGAATGTTTTTTTCAAACTGCTAGATTCTGCTCAAACGTTTTATGAACAAATAAAAAACTGTCATAAAAATAGATGGATGTTAACATGCTCATGACAGTTAGCACATCATGACAGCTCATAGTGACTGTGAAAACAGAGCTGTTAATATTATTAGTTACACCTGTGAAACTGTCTGGAAGCCCTGATGCTCAGTAATTACTTGCGACTTTAGTTTACCTCTATTAAAAACCAGTGTCAAAGTTACTCTTCGTAATCTCAAAACCTCAAAAACTACTTTCTACTGAGATTTAAAAAAAACAAAAACAAAAAAAACAAAACAACTGTTGACAGAACAAATCACAAGGCTGCTGTTATTTTTTTCTTCACATGTATTTTTCTCCACTGTGGGCTACACAAACTAAATTCTATTCTCCTCTTGGAGGTGAAGACATTTGGTGGGTAAAACACATACAAACCTGTCCAAACCTGCAACCGTGAATTTTGTGACCACCGAGGAACTGCAACACTGTAGATTGGTCACTTCGTTCAAATATAACCCTGCTCCAAGCCCATATTGTTGTCTTTGTCAAGTATCTAACAGTAACAGTAGCCTGGAGGCAGGAATATCACTACCCTGAGCAAATAAAGACAAACTATGCCACTGAACCAGCCTGAACCACGCCATTACCATCAGAACTGACTTACCCAACTAGAAAAGCAGGCATCAAGGGCAATTTAATCTGTCCCAAATGTTGTCCTGCATTTGTATTTGACCAGTCCACACAGACCCTGAAAATGTTTAGAGTGGAGCTGCTCTGCCCACACGAGTTATATGGTACCAGACAAGAACAACTGGTTAGAAAATATGTGCCTGCATATGCAAAGAGTGAGGAATTCACTGGGGTATTCTCGAGATGTTTTATGCAAATTAATGGATGCAGCATCATAAGCACTGCTCAGTGACTGTACTTGTCAGTTGATGAGAGATGTCTGGAGAGAAAAAAACACCCTCTGTGAGTGTGCATGGTTTTGTTGCAAAACTCTTTGGAAACTGACTAACTGACTAATTACAAAACTATGTTTAAAAGAATAAATGCTACACTTATTCTTTTAGGTAATATATTGCACCACATTTATATACACAAAAAGAGGTCATATATGATTTTGTTCTTTGTACGGTGGCCATCATCTGTTGTCACCTCTCACTGCTCTCCTCTGTCAAAAAAATCTGAATACAACAGAAAAGCTGAGCCAGTGCAGACACACTTTTTCTTTACCATGAAAGTGGTTCCTGTTTTCCAAAGCTTGGCAGAAAGTATGCTTTTCTTCCTCTGTTTTTGTTTAACCTCCCATCGATTACCACCTCTGCTGGCTGAGAGCGGAGTCACTTTTTTTTTTTGGCCCTCTTTGTGGTGTCTGTCTGTGGTGTGACATCCTCCTCTTGACAAAGAGACTAGGAGAGGGGAGGAAAAACCTTCAGGGAAAAAAAAAATGGGAAAAAAAAATACAGAAATGCAGCAACGCTGAAAAGCAAAATCCTAACTGAGCCTTTGTTTTCAACACACTGCCTTAGGTACCCAACTATGCACAGTAAATACAATGAGGAGTGATTAAACCAGACAGAGAGAAAACAAATTTGGACTCGATATTCTTTTCTCTTTCTCTTGGTTCCTCCCCATTTTGCTGCATGTAATCCGTCATCCTTCTGCTTTCCTTCCTATTTCTTTTCTCTTTAATATCACTTTCCCAAGATTAAATTCTGTTTTGCAGTCTTATTTCTCTCTCCTCTATATGAATACCTTGAGGGAATTAATTAAAGCTGGTCACAGATGATGGTCTAGTCCAGTATTGGGATGTTTGTCCTCTTACATGTTACTGCCCTCTTGGACTGGAGCTATAGCTGAATTTACATTCAATGCATGGTGAAACAAACAGTTATTCACTTAATCTGCATTTTGATGATACAGTGTGTCCTTGTAAATGGCCCGTGGAGAAATAAGAAAACAATCACTTCTGAACATGAATATATTGCATTCCTCTTATACCGTCAGTTTTCCGAGGATCCATTTTCTGTTGTCAGCACGCCATGTTGGAATTTCATGCATGCAAAGTTTGCAAAGTGATATGTCTACAGAACATTGGTATAGCCATCTTCAGTATTTCTGGAAAGGTACTGCATTTTTTTTTTTTTTTTTTAACAAAGCTCACTTTAAAATAATCAATAAATCACGGCACACAGAACCTTTTTTTTCCACCCAGACTCTCCTAGTTTTGAAATCTCTACAGACAACTCAGTCTCTAGTTCTCCTTGTTGTCTGCCAGGCTTTTATCTGCACCTCTTGCTTAAAAAGGATCAGAAACTGTCAACTGCCAAACTCTGAAGAGCAGCAGCATGGCCATTAGGCAACCATGGAGACTACTGTGCTCGCTTTCAGAAGGTTTGTGAGAGAGCAGCTCTGAAAAGCCCTGCCAAGCCCCAGCCTAAGGGAGCTCCTGCGAGCTCAGGGCCCTATTTCTGCTTCTACATCCAGGCTGCGCTCATCAGCCAGTCTGTCTGCAGTCAACAATAGAGCCAGATGGACAGAGACTGAAGGATCCACCGACTAGCTCCACAGTATATGCAGCCAAGAAGTATAGTGCTCAGGAATAACTTTGTTAAGCCACAAAGACCTTAGTTTACCAGGTTTGGACAGGTGCGCAGGAATAGGTCTTTCCTGGTCCTCAAGGAGTCCGTTCCTAACCTCTTTCTATCCAGAGCAGTTTTGCTGAGCATGCATGTGCTTTTTTTAGCACATGAACACACATGTACGTATTTGGTTTCACACCATGACCCTTATTCTCACCTGGGGGCTGTGCAGTACGAGTAAAGTGTCCTGTGGAGCGAAATCTCCCACACGGGACAGCTGAGGAGAGCTTTATTCCCAGTCCAGATTTGCTCAGCCTGTCTGGGGACTTCTTCACCACAAGGACATTTCCAGGACTTCTCAAACTACCTACAGAAAAGTGCTTCCTTTGAAGTGATTATAAAGCCTCCCAAGGAAAATTCATGATATTGGGCTACATTAATATTAAGCTGACTTGCCGTGGCTGTCTGTTATACTGTTTCATGCAGACACAGACATAGAGCTAATAATATGCCAACGTTTTGTCATGCAGACAGAAGTACTCTAAAAGCTTGCTGTCAGAGGAGCGAGGCAGAGATTCAGCACATGTGCCATGGCAAGAGATCTGTATTTCCTGGAGGGTTTTGTACCATATGGTCAGCTATCACATGACTTCCATTCATTGCATAATAACCTAAATGCCCTATTATACACGGCCCTGACTAACCCTCAGCTAAACTGCTCCTTATCACGATTTGACCAAAGACCGTGTAAGATTTCCAGCCCACATAGTGTTCCTACCATTGATCCCTCTGCTAAGTTCCACTCAGCCTTAGCTAGACTTTTTTAATCAAAAAATAGCATCAGTCCCTAAGTGGATGGCTTACCAATAACCAAAACAAAGTTTCCCAACCATCTGCTTGCTGGTGAGCGTTGTGTTTAAAGAGCCAGAGGTCTTGTGAGACCAAATACCAAACACTCCCGGAACAAAGAGAGCCGGCTGTACATTTCTGTAAAGAGCTGCGATCTGCCGAGCCTCTCAGGGCACAAGGTCTCCATGAGATGAAGCCGAGCAGAGCCATGGGGAAGAAAAAAAAAGTAGGAGCCCGAAAGCCAGCAGCATTAGAGACAAGCCTTTGAACTGAGGAGTGGGCTAAACCTTCACGCTTAAGACGTCAGAGGGTGGATTTACAGCTGCACTGTAAACAACCAGGCCTGGACTGTGCATGTGCATGTGCATGTGTCCATCGACTCTCACATATATACATTGCTAATAATTGCTGTAGGGTATTATTCTAACACGTGCTGGATAGGTGCACAGTCACACACACAGATGCACAAATGCAAGCAACAGACACAGTAATTATACTGTATCAACACATGCACTTATATGTGGGTGCTGATTTAAGCCTCCCCTTATTTGCCTCGTCTTTGAAGTGTTCTTCGGCTCCTCTTGGTAGTGTAAGCAGGTTCAACTCGCTAAAGCCCGTGGAAACAGGATTAGTCTAGCCCCACTTCCTAATTAATTGTCGGGATGTTTGGCTAATAAATCTTGGTTATCTGGTCCTCTAATCGTAGCAGGAGATAGCACGACTCTGACCCCGCCGCTAGAATTTTTAATAGTCTGTGCTTTTTGTAATCAAGCTCCAAGAAATGTGGAGGGAATATCTGCTTTATTTTGCTCCTCTCCTAATTCAATTAAAAAAAGATAGGCCGGGTGCATTGTGGAAATTGTTGTGCATCGTTAGATTAGCTTCTAATTGGCTGGCTGGATTCTGCAGCAAGCTCGTCTGTGAGTGTTTGTTCAAGAACTTTTCTTGACACAAAGTAAGTGAGGACAGGATTATGAGGAGAGTCAGTAACTCAACCAAGTAAAAAAAAAAAAAAAACAGTAAAGCGTGAAGCTGTCTGCCTGCAGAGCAGCTGAAGTTGGTCTGTGTGGATAGTTTCAGTACACAATGTTGGGGACTCCAGACATGTCTTGTGTCTTGACATACTAGCAGACATTTCAGTTGGGGAAAAAAACCTAACAAACAAAAAAAAAAACTCAGACATCCTCACACCCAGAGGCGTATATGCCTACAGCAATGAGCATAGGCTGGGGTAGCAGTAGCTAATGTTGGGCTGCTCCTGCCCTGCCACAAACAGCTTCCCTCTCTAGGGAACCTCTGCTGATATCTTAGTCTAGTTCTGTGTGTCTGTTGCAGCACATTTATAATGCCCCAACTAGAACTCAGGACGAAAACAATTTCATCTCAATCTCAATATTATGCTACAGCTGGCTACGTATGAAATAAAACTCAAAGAGTATGGAAGGGGTGGAATATTTGGAGGATTTTTCTTCTTATCATTTTTTTTTATAGGAGAAGGGAGGACAGTGTGAGCAAATGAGTCAGAGATAAACTAGGGAAGAGCAGAGATGGAAGTGCTCAGTTTGAGAACAGCCTGAGTATGGGAATGTGTGTGATAGGGCCCAAAATGATTGATGATAATGATAATGATGATTTATAATTTGGTTCAATGAGATATGTTAGTTAAAATAACAATTTAACTTATATGAATGAGACTCTAGAGATTCTACTGCTAATCTTTACAAAAATAAAATATCACTGTTTACATTTTGCACTTGGTTTTTAAATCCAAAATGTGACCACACATTGGCCTTTACGCTTGCCAGTCCCATCAGTGGAGCCACATTTCCACACCTGCCATGTTTTTGTCTCTCATGTGGCCAGATCTTGTTGCACAAGAAAGCTGGTCATATGAGACTAATGGGGTTACAGCTTCACACATTCACAGGAAAAGGTCATAGATTATAAAGGGCAAATATTAAAAGATCAATCTCAGGACTTTGTGAATTGATATCGGATTATTAGAAAACCCAATTATTTGAATCCAGTCCCAGAGCATGCGTCCTTGCGTGCGTGCGTGCGTGCGTGCGAGCGTGCGTAACAGGGCACATGTGCTAGGACAACTCCTCTGCTCTCAAAGAGATCTCAAATCCCACAGATGTTTCTGGGTGAGCGTTCTGCAGCCCATGTGAGGCACATCCAGCTGAGGATCACAGACCGTCCCTGCCACCTCAAAAAGAACACATCAGAGGACGAGAGGAGCGACGTTGCCTCTATACAGAAATAGCGTTCATGAGAAAACCTTTGAAATGCTATTTCCCACAAGTTGGATTTTCATATTCCCTGTTTTCTCTGCAATGAAAAACATTACAAGTAAAGCATATAAAAGAATATGAGTTTCCACTGAAGTTACGATTATGGCTTTTCCTATTGCTCCCTTTGGAGAGTGTGGCCCTTAGCAAGGTGACAGGGATGCAACCCACATAGCAGTGGGAGCTGGAACTTCATAATTGTACTGTCACAATAAAACTGATGCAGAGCTTCCAGATTTCAGTTTATGGCACTGCCTCAAAACTCACATAAACTGACAAGGTGGCAAAGCAGCTGATTCTCCAAACGGGGCTGCCTCGTGTTTCGTTACATAAATCAATTACTCGATATGCAAATTAGAAGTCTGCATACTATGCCCACGCATGATGGTGTGCATCCGAGTGGCCATGCCAAAGCTTATTCACACATGTTGGCTTTGTGTGGCGACAATTTACAGTGCGTGCCATCATCCTCGTTCCCATCGTCTGATATTAGTATCTGAGCAAATGCTGTCAGACAGCTCCTCATGGAGAACCCCCAGCAGTCATTAGCTGTAACAACCTGGGAGTGTTCCTCGGAGGGACATGCTCTTCATTGCAATTACAAACAACACAGAAAGAGCAGGGACCGGGATGCCACAATCCAGCTACCTCGCCAGTATCTCAGATGTTTATTTTTTTCATTGTGTTTGGAAATATTCAGTTTTTAAAGGAGGGAGGGTGTGGGATTCTTTTCAAAAAAAAACAATAAGAGGCTTCAAGCGACGGCCAGCACAAGCCACATTTTGATCACGATCACAAAAGACAGCCGCAGTTTTACGCCACTCACACTCTATAATTGCAGTCAATATTTCTGAAGGTAGGAGGTGCTGAACAGATTTGATGGTGGCAGTAAAAACAGTAATGACTGGGACTGTGAAAGAAGAATCAAATGTAGTAATCCTACAGATGCCATAAAGCACACAAGGCACTTCTCAAAACGAATATCTCTCATTTCAGAGGCTGCTGTAACCTCTATTCTCTTTATTCCCCAACTCTCCATCTGGCCTGACATTTACAGTCCCCAGCAGAAAAAAATGTCCCATCTCCAGCACGTCCAGCGTTACGGGGGGCTCCTTTGTTTCTCACGCATATAATCTTCTCAGAAGTATTATCATCCTCCTCTCTCCAACGACAGTGAAGAATCCCCATGTAAGCCAAGCCTTCCTCCTCTAATCCCTCTGTTACGCATTTTGGAGGAGAGGGTGAAGATGAAAAGTAGGTTCTAAATCTCAAGAACAGTCTGTCAAAATGTGTCATAGCAGGATGAGTCATCGTAAAAATAATGGCAATTTTCTTTTCTTTTCAATTAAGTAAGAGATCGATATCACAAAAAAACAAACACTGGCTGTGACCTAGAGGAGGGTTTGAGAGATTGCTTCATTTATCAACTTAATTATATAATGAAACCGGACAACAAAACCTTCCATGGTGTCCATGGTGTATTATTATTTGCTCCATTGCCTATAGGGTAGCTCTTCTGCATAGTGAACAGTGTGTTCGGAGATCAGCTACAGCCACAGAAACTGCATCATTTGGGAATAAAATGTTACGTCACATATTTACACATTAACAAACTACAAAAAAACCCACTCAGTTTGTATAAGCAGCATATGCAGTAGTTAGTATTATGGCTGTACCAACCCAACTTACTAATTCTGACATTTTAACTCTGGGACTTTGAGAACCAGTCTGATCCCAGAGTTTTCTCAAATTTGAAATCTGTGTGCACCATGGAGGCTGCATGGATTTATTTGTTTTAATATTAGGCAACATCAGGCTAAGGATCACTGCGGCATTAAAAACTGAGTCAGCCTTGAATTAATGTGATAGACAGAGGAAATTAAAGGATCTAAATTCACTAATATCCCGACCACAAAGGGTGACATCGATCACACAAACTAATATTCAAATATTTGCTGTTTGATCGGATTCTATCACAAAATCCGTTAAGTCCTTTTGCATGTCAACTCATATCATTCTGTCTTTTTAATATAAGAAGAAGTCAACCATTAAAAGATTCATAAAGGGGTGTACGGCAAAGGATCAGATATCTATCTTATTTAAGTACAATGGTGTTTTAGACTTAAGAAATTATCTAAATTTAAATAAAGTCACTGACTTCACTGGAGCCAATTTATCTTTGTTTTTAGTCGACTGTGGTGTCCCATCTTCATCCAAGCCCTTCACACAGTAATAACTCATTTGAAAGGCAATAAGCTTTTCATATGTGTTAATGGAGAATAATAAAGTTTGGTGAAGCTTGAGGAGCTAATTATCGACAGTCTGGTAAAAAGCACAGATATGGACAGCATACTAAACAGACTGAGAGAGAGCAGGCATTTTGCCACTTGTTGTTTCCAGATACCAGTGTTTAAACAATACCTAAAATATCACCCTCCTGTGTTTCAGTTAGTCTCACTCCTAAAAATCAATTCTCACAGATTTCTTGCTCCTCTCATCGTTAGGTATAAGAGGAAACATTATGGATGGCAGGGAAATGAAAAAGGAGAAGCCAGATGAGGTGAGACTATTTATATCCAGGCAGCCCGAGCTGATCCAAGTAAAAGACAGGCAACAAATGCAGGGAGAGCTGTGGACTCCTGAGATCTGATATAATATATTACTTATTGTGTATAATTCAAATAGCCATCCATCTCCAGTTAGTCATTCTGCTTGCATCAGGCCTTTCACATTCATTATCATATCAGTTAACACAATTTAATGCAAATGGCTCCACCCAGAAGCAGTGCCTACATATCAATTACTGACAGAGAGTTGTGCACGACAAGAGTTATTATAGTAACACTGGTGAATTAATTGCACCTGAGAGGAAGTATGTGAATGAGAATAGCTGGGAAGGATGAGAGATGAAGAGGGAACATGAGGAGGAAGAATAAAATGCTTTGTTGCTACTCCTTTATTCTGTGAAGGACCCTCTTGTCACATTATGAGCCTTCAACCAGATGCCAACTCAAGAGGATCCTACATCTGAAATCAATGTTATTCCAACAAATGGAAATGAAATAACCTACACTCAGAGCCCCTCCCGGCAACTGGATTGCCACCCACCAGGTCCATGGACAAAACACACTGAAATCATTAAGTCTCACAGCGGAGGATCAATGGCTGCATACGCATTCTGCTCATTCCCTTTGCAGCGATGTGTATCTTCACCATTATCTAGCACTATTCACCCCGATTATAGTGAGGATACTTCAGGCATGTGCGGCAGTTTCAGTCCAAAATGATGCATCCATCACCTTCACAGCCAAAGTGGCAAATGATATTAATATGGAACAGTTACTTTTTAGTGGATTTAAAAGTGAAATTACATGTTTTAAAAACAAAAGCCTTATACATATTGGTGTAGGTCAACCATAATTGATGCGTTACGGTTATGAATTACAAAATCTGAGTGTGCATTGTTAAAGAGACGACTGTGGCACAGGAGCAAACATTTAGCAAATCCTTCTAGGCACAGACAGTTTTCCCAGTGGGACCCTGAAAGTATGAACTTGAATCCCAGAGGGACACGAGGCGCTGCATTTATAAACATGCAGTGGTGGCTTCACACTCCCACAAGACATCACTGCAGCATTTTACTCCCCCCATGGAGAGGCAGTCAACCTTACAATGTAAATAAAGCATACGCTGGAGAATAAGGCCATTCAAAAAGCATATCAGCAGAGTTGCTAATAACAAGTGCAACATTCTGATCGTGCAGCAAAATGAGGTTAGTGTTGTTCCTGCCTAGAATTTTGATATGCCAGGATGACTGAAGTTTTCAACTTTACTTTTTTCATTAAAGAGCTGCTGCACTTTGACATAGGTTACATTTACATGAGCAGTGCTCTAAGCAGAATTTGCTGTGGAGGCCCACAGTCATCCCAATCTGCTGATAAAGCTTCTGCTATATGTGTAGCCACTCTGTTGCCATTTTTTGCAGCTGATATGCTCCTACTTCCTGTTACCTTTTTCTTTGTGTTTCCCTCTGCTGCACCAAAAGGGTGTTTCCACTTTGGTGATGCCAAACCAGGTATGTGCACAAAACAAGTCGTGGTGCATCGCCCAGTCATTTAAATAAAGCCCACATTGTTAATCAGAAAGGAGGCTCTCCTAAATCAGTGCTGATGACAAGCTGATTAGGGACATTGATTAATATAAATATTAATAAAGAATATATAATTCTATTAGCATTATAAACCTTTTGATTATTTATTTCCAAGGAATGAAGCTCCTTCACAGCTTCATGAAAATGCTGCTTTTAATTCTGCCATATAGCCAGCTGACTACATCTAGTGTTGACACTGTTGGTGCTGATAAGGTGATTAATTGTGTGAACCATTGGTTATGAAGTGCAGACCTGGCAGCTGTCTATTCTGCTTTGTGTAAGGCCTAACCTATTCATTGAGACATTATTAAGTCTACTTTCATAACTTTTTATTTCACTGCAGTACCCTGGGGTTACCCTTTAATTACTGAGCTTCATGCAAAAGATATGTTTAAAACTGAATGAATGGAACTGAAACACGCTATAATGATCCAACAACAATAAATTCCCAGTAACAACCAAAATCTGACCAATACTCGATTACACTGCTTTTCCCTTTATTTCAAATTATTCCCTTTGAGCAAAACCAGCAGTGATATCGATCCCATGGCCACAGAGTAACTTCAGTGTTATTCTCCTACCACAGACTGAATTGCATCAACAGAGAGAGGAAGGCACCAGATGTTCAAGGACTGATGAAGTTTTGGAGGAAAATGTTTTTGGTTTAAAGTTTTTCCCAGTTTTTTTTTGCTTTTCCTTTAAGTGAAAACGAGCCTTAAAGGCTGTCCAAGGTTTGAACATTTTCAATTAATGATGCTATCAAAGTGGCAAATCTGCATACGTCTTGTTCTGACATCTCACCTGCTCCAAAAGATCTGAGACATTTCTCACTCTATTAAATCTGACACAGCCCAGAATGATCCATGAATGGGTTTCCGTGCAAGGGGATTCAGAACTTTTACTTTTTCAGCGCATTTGCTCTCCCCTTTGCTAATTCATGTGTATTGAGAAAGCTAAATGTGTGTCTTTATACAAAGAGAATTTTAAGCAAAACTTCTGTTCTGGTTTCAAACGACGTGCCAAGGCCTTCAAGTCTGTGATCTGTGAACATTCAGAAAGAGCTGGAGCAAAGTGTAGGCACAGAGGAGTGGAGGAGTGCACAGAGGCTGGGAAGTATCCAAATGCACATACTAAAACTATCCACATCAGGCACACATACAAAGCTTATTGAAAGTGCCAGATCACCAAAGAGGGAATGTGTGATTAGCAGAAAAAAGGACGGTATCAGAGGAGGAAAGAAAACTTCAAATATTTAAAGAACATGTTCAAAGCCAGCAGGCAGGGGAGGAATTGTCTCTTAAGTTAATTCAAGTGTTCACATTTCACAAAGAAGCCTCTACTCTGTTCATCTTTTGCTTACTAAGAACACAGGGCCTAAGTTGGATTAAGTGATGTAAAATCCTGGACAGTTTTGCAAGCATCCATGTGACCTTAACTCTGAGCTATGAGCTTTCACTGTGCAGATCAATACAAGCTTTACATAAACTAAAGCTTTTTGAAAGACTTATTTATTTAATAGTCTGTTGGGACGATAGATCAGAAGTGAACTTACCCTGAAGTTATGACTGGATCTCCTGTAACATCTAAATGGAGCCTGTGTCTGTTTATTGTTGTGCATCTTTATGCATTTATGTGTTTGAACCTTTTTATACACAGTTTATGGTTTGGACATCGCATAAGACAACTTGTTCGTGTTCAAATTAATCAGCATGCTTTGAAGCCACTCCTTCAGCAAGGCTCAGTGCCACATTGCATATGCATTGAGCATGTTAGCATGCACATGTTAGCATTTAGCGCAAAGCAACACTTTGTGTGAGTGAGAGCCACTACCATTCAGATAGTACATCTGAACGGCTTCATTCCATTATATCCAAAAGGTTTCACAAAGGTTGAATAAAATTGTTTATATGAAATGAAATTTTCTATTTCTATTGGGTTGCAAAGTTTTTCCCAAACAGAAAACAAGAGAAAAGCGAAAAGCTATGTTAATGCTGAAGCTATTACCCTCCAGCTCACCCTGGTTCACTATTCATTCCATATCACATTGTGCCAAAACAGGTTAAGGAGCAAAATAAATGACACAAGGGCTACATTAAATCTCTAGCCACCCGCGGCTTGCAAAGGAACAACTACATATGAGCCAAATCCAAAGTTCCTGATTTATACCAAAGATGCTTTGACTTCAATGCAGGTGTCACCCACATGGTTTTTCATGAGCTAAACCATTACGCTTCAAGTGACCTGCCACTTCATCTCACCTGAGTTAAGTCTGGTTGGCTATGATCCCAAATGTGCTTCCTGGGCCACAATTATGTTGTTAAAGCAGCAACCTTACATATAAAAACCCTCTACCTGTCCCTCTAAAGCGGCACTAATTAAAACCACACTAGCCAAAAGGGAGCAACATTACCATACCTACCTATCACGTGAGTGTGTGTGTGTGTGCGCCACACGTGTATGTCTGAAAACAGAGAACAAAAGAATTTGTTGCAGTATATTCCTGCAAAATTACACATTTGGCACGATGATTCCTCTTTACCTAGTTGAAAAGGGGCCTCTTCCCTGAATAACAATGCAATTAATTTGTTACACTTGAAAAGCTTTTGAGTAGTGACAGGCAGTCTTGAGATACTTAAAAAGGACACTGAGCTTTCAGACATTTATTGGTCAGACATTGGTGATCAATAAATATGAGTTTCTTTGCCTTGAGGAAATGAGTCATAAGCCATTATCCCCTGTGAGCCAGTGGTGTCCAGTCCTCAGCCACGGAAGACGCTGCAGGTTTTCTATTTCCACTAAATATTACAGCTGCCAACTTCTCTAATTAGTTCCTCCCTCTCTGACTGAAGGTTTGTTAATTAGTGAAATCAGATGGTGGAACGTTTGGCTGAAACAAAACCCTTCAGACTCCTCAACAGCACATGGCCAGACACAACTCTCTTCAAGGGAACAATTGTCCTCTGTAACCCAAGCTAAATGATAAATATAGCTTTCTAGCACGACGATGTTTCTGGGAAATAAACAACAGGCCACTTTATCTCATCTCTAATTCCATTCATCATCACACATTTTTAGCCTTCAAGCCAAGCTTTCCCGTAAAGCTTATCCACCGTTTAAGCCATTGCATGACTTTTTATGAAGATTTGCTCAGCCATATATCTGCTCACACTTTCAGGTCCTCAGTATTCTTTTTTTAACCCAAAAACATTTTAAGAGAAAAATACTCTCACAATGCAACGAGAAGGAGTGAAAAGGTGAAGGCAGCTCATGCTGTCTGAAAACTAGGTATATCAGCTATTGTCATATGAAATGAAATGAGGTAGGGTTGAATAATTAATCACTTAAATATAGAAACTGGACTTTGGACTTTACTATAATGTCAGCTGTTGATACCAGATTGACTGAGTTGTGGCAGTCGAATATTGTTAATATTGTTCTGATCGATATGGTTTCTGTGTTCTATTGACTGTTCATTTTGGTCGACCTAGGTGTCAGCTAGCAGCTATCTCTGTGAGTTGATGGGTGTAAAGAACAGACAGGTGTTGAAAAGACCTATAAAAATCTCTTGGTTACTTTTAACTTTTAAGTAGATTATACTGTTTTAGGCACACATTAAAACCCCTTAATTGGGACCTCCAGGATCCAGGGTAAAGCCGCTTGTGGCCTACTGTCCATCCGTGCAGCTAATGTTAACGTTAACATTAGATTAGCAGCTACAGAGCCAAACTGTCAACCTGTATCATTACTAAACTCAATTTTAATTGGCTAAATTTGGACAGAAACATTCATCTCGTTTGTTGACATATCCTGATTCCTTGGTTCATCAAACAGCTTTGGCACTTAAACATGTTGTTTTGGGGTATTTGCTGAAGATCTGCTGGATATCGCTTGTATCCATGTAATGAACCAAAACTGCAATATTGGTCAATGTCATTGGTCATTGGTCTTTTTCTCCAATTATTTGCGGAGGACCAACAATTAAAATATGACATATAGACAGACTGAATTATGATGCATTGTTTGACTACCTAACTGAGTGTAATTATGTAAACACCACAGAAAACAGACTTTAAATACACTAGAGAAGGATTTTCTCTAGTCAAGCTGCAAAATTATGAGCTACACAGCGTGTTATCTCTCCAAAAAGTTTATGAGTTACAACAGAAAAACTAATTCAATTCTGAGGTTCAGAATAAATGGAAACCTTTTAAATGAGATGGTGTGGACTGTATATAGGATATGGTAAATGCCATTTGCCAGAAGGTAAAGGTGAAAGAAGGCAGTGTAATAGAGTATTAAACGAGTAAGGATGGCTGGTCAGCACAGATAACAACACCTCTCCTATATGGCAGATGTATCTGTCTCCTCGCTCTGCTTCATCCTTTCACCGACGCCGATGAATCTTAGGTCACTGTCAATGACACACACACATACACACGCACACACACTTATGTGCAGATCTATGGTGTGCGGCTGAGGCCAGGCAGGGGTGAGAGGTGACAGATAGTAAAGGCCACAAGATATGACATTGTCCTCCATAGCTGACTGGTACAGGATGCTGGAGATACAGATGGAGGATTGTCTGTATGTTTTATTGTATGAATTAGCTCTGTTAAGGTCATTACACTGAGCCTGCTGCTACAGTATGCGCCGATTGACCAGGCTCTGACCTCATGACAATGCTTAAAGCCATGCTTCAAGTAACTCTTAGCCTCTCTTAGACCTGAGGTCCCATCCAACAGAGTCCATTCAGATTGTCTGAGGGCATTTATGTAAGGATCTATTGTGCTGGTAGCTAATAAACCAGACAGTCAATTGTTGCAGTGTGATGTACAGATACTCGGATGGAGCCAGATTCTTATCTGCTGCAGGACCTATTTTTAAAAGTTACCTTCACTGTATGTGTGCCACCGGACAGCACAGCAGACATTAACAAAAGAAGACAGAGGGAGAGAATTGCAAAATTAGCATGCAACACATAGTAAGAAAAAAGAAGCGGTAGCATATTTCAACTCTATTCCAGTCCTGTCAGAGAATTTCTGTATGACTCAGCTGGAAACTAAAGCCCCAATTTCTGAACATCCATGAGATCCTGTTTGAATGGTTGCTGAGGTGGAAAACTGAGTGAGGATTTTGTTCTCAGTGACACTTGAACAAGAACAAACAGCGAGCAGAACAGAAGGTAGAACTGGGAACTTTCTGTCTCAAATATCCAATTTAAACGACAAACCCATCCTCAGATAGATTATCAGGGTGAGATATTCAAGGGCTTTTGGAAACATATGAGCCAATTTATTTTTTTAGCACAGCAACTTAGCTTAACTTCAGTTTCAGTGTTTCCCAGCCCACCGCTTGCAAACTCATTAGCGCTGCTGCAATGTCATGAATTCGAAATTACAAAACACAGCAGAGAGCTTTTAATTTGAAACTGGTGACAGGCTGTAACATCCAACTGAGGTGACATGAAGAAAGAGAAGAGAGAGAAAAGTAGATTTGACTCAGGAACTCTGACTTAAATACATTTTTATGACCTTCATATATTCACTGGACAACTCTTCACATTTGGATTGGACATCAGCAATAGGCCTACTGGGACAAATCCCAGTGAGATGCCACGTCGGGAGGCTGGTGGACCAGTTCAGTCAGTCTCTTTACCAGCCTGCTCTGTGTGCCTGTCAATCATGGTGCCTATGAAGAACGGCTGCATGCTCTTACTTCACCAACGTGACCCCAAGATATGGAGGAGATAAATTCTAGTTTCACTGTAAATATCCGGGCATCTTGCCTCCCACATGGTTTACCTGTCAGACATATGAACAAAAAACACCTAAAAACACCTTTACTTGTTTTTTAACCATGTTTAATGTATTATCCCCTTAAGCTGAGCACGATACACTATACTGGCCTTTGCAGCAGCGTTATAACTCTTGAAACTAATGAATCTGCCTCTCAGAAAACAAGGGACACTTGACATGCAGAGCCATTCTTCTTCGCAAGGTCATCATCCTGCACGCCCAACTTGTTCATTAAAACAGCAAGAGGACTGAATATGATCAATAGCAACCAGACGTCTCCAATCTAATTCAAAATAAAGGAGAATGTGATAAAAATGGGCCATTCTTATTAAGATCTCACCGCATTTTATCATCCTTTTTTTTCAAAGACGATTTTCTCTTTCATGGGAACGGTAGTCTCTAATTTCTCCTGGGAGCCACAAGCTGCTGCTATCTCAGCTGTGTTTACTAATCTTCCCTCGACACCAATTTCTCAGCCCCACAAAGTTAATACTGGTCCAATGTAAATAGCCTTATCTCATAAACTCTTGTTATCCCCCCACCATGGCTGCCCAATGTGATACATGGTTAGAAGTCAACACAGGGGGATTAAGTCAGAAAGAAGGAAAGGGGGGGGGGAAGAAAAACATTTCTTGTACCAGCATCTGCAGTAAGGTTATCCACCTTAAATAACATAGTGAAAATGTCATGGTGTACTCAAGAAAGGAACATTCCCGTCACTATACAATGACACCAATCTGACAAAGAACATGAGTAACACAGTGCTTATAGTGTGGGCCTGAAGGATGAGTGGATAATAAATTAAACTGAATTCTCTGTCCCCTGGTTCTCAGAACTGATCGATCGTGAGCTGATTCTCAGAGCCTCTCATGCCATCTCGTCATGAGCACATTACAGTACCTGCCTCATTTTACCTGAGCTAGTCTGTTTCACTGTAAGCCCTGGATTGCTGTAAATGCCATGGCACTAAGTTTTAATTAAACCCAAAGGGAAAAGTATTAATTATCCCAACGCCTGCCATGAATTGGCTGGTGGCTACAAGCAGACTCTCACTTGAATGCTGATGACGCGGAAGTGATCTGAGTGAAGTTTAGAGTACAGGATTAAATTTCAGATTTACAAAATTCTGATTTCTGTTTGGATAGATGCTCATAGATAAGTAGGAACCTTAGTGGTATAAAATCAGCTTTTAAAAATAACAGCACCTACTCCTGCAGTAAAGTTATGAACATTTTTTGAAAGGCTACTTGAGTCAAACTGTTCAAAAAGGAGTATTCTCCGTGGCTTCTAATTATTTCTTTTAAATTGATCTACAGTATCTGACTCTGTCCTGTCTTGTCATTTTTTTTTTACATCTGTTCCTCTTAGCTTATCTGTCTTTATATCCACCACTGAACTTTCTCTTCTGCTATCAAATGCTTTCAGTTCTTTCTTTGAAGCTTTTAAATTTGCTGCAGCTATTGAACATGCAAGCTCTTGCTCTCTCGCTCTCATGTACAATGAACAATGAAATGCAAATGTTTTTGTCATGCACTGGTTGAATTCTCACAACCATATCGCAGATTGATTGATTGATTGATTGACTGGTTAACTGATTCCTTGGGTAAAGGGAGGTCAGTGCCTTGAGCATATTGAAAGTTTCCACAGTAGAAGTAGCAGAGCAGAGAGCCCACTGCTGCTGCTGATATTTCTGCTGAGAAGCTGAAACAGCACTCTTCTCTTTGTCAGATCCCTGTAGGTATTTGTTAATGCAGAGATGGAGGAGCGCCTTATAAACTATGCATGCCATCTCCCTCTGGCAACCACAAGTAAAGGGGATGATGGCAGGAAAATGCTGGTTTCCATTAGTCCTATGAGGCTGGTTAACATAAAATTATCCTTGGGGTTAGCGGGAAGCAGACAAAACAGGGGTTAGTGGTTCATTAGAGCTGATGCATAATGGACTCTGGACATCTATGAGGACTGATTTACACAGTCATATTTTTCTGATATGTCGATTTCACTGATACGATTTCCTGCCTCAGGCTTTAGGATAATTTACTAAGAAACGGAAGCACACATGTAATGCTGATATCCCCCCCAAAAAATAGGGCATATAGTTCTCGCTTGATGTGCTTCCATGTAGGATTTGTAGCAAGCCAGACTCCTGGTCTTCTCTGTGTAATCAAAAATCTGCATGCCGACAGACGTCTCACAACACAAAATGGCTGCAGTCTGAAAAGGCAATCAAGTACAAGCCATTGCACTGCAGGAGAGAGGACCACTCACCCCGCAGGAGGTCAGAGCTGGCATACGGTGAACTGTACGTCCGAAACAACAGCCAGTCAAAGTCATCCTCCTCCCCCTGGGTGAAGTCACACAGATTGGGGTCTGAATCCTCTTCAAACGTGCAGCCAGCAGCTGGAAATAAAAAGGAAAACATTAAAACAATGGCCATCACTAAAGGACACAACATTTATAGTTACAGAGAGCAATTTTAAGAAAATAGATATAAAATTTCAATTTAAAATTTCCTCTAACCACCAGTCCAAAACTCAGATATTCAGGTTATTATCATATAGTAAACTAGCTTATACTTTCCTTTCACAGGCTAGAACCACAGCATGTTGATTTTTTTGTGAACATATTGATTGATTGGGGACATAAATCATTAATCAATTATCTTTCTCTTTCTTTTACATACCAAAGCCTTCGTCCATTGTACTGATTTCTGTATATCACAAGCTCATGTGGGCTTTACTTTTCCCTCTGACTCCTATCCTGTTATTTCCTATTATGGAAAATGTGAGAAAACCCAACAATAACCTCTTCTTTCTGGTATTAGCTGTCCATCCAAAACCAATCCTAGCAGTCAGCCACAATGAAATATACAGTGCAGCCACACTAACCACCTCTGAACCCTTTAAGGCCAAAGCACTGACCTGTGTTTGCTATTGATGTGAACATGCCTACACAAGTAAGCTATGCACCGCTGCTCTTAACCACAGGTCTGATGCTGCTCAGCTGTGGTTTGAACTGCACAGGGGTTATTGTAATGACCTTAGTGTTATGGGTAAATATCATCACCCAAGAGCAGTCATTGATGTTAACTTGTGGCCCTCTCAGACATGCATTTCACTCTCACTTGCAAAGATGCTTTAACATGAATGTAAAACATCAATTCTTGCACTAAAATTTCGCAAACTGTCTGCATCAACCACTGCCTTCAACCTCTTGTATACAAATGATATTAGAAGAATATTAACACATTGAAATACACACAAATGCAGCTTTTATTAGTGTCAGATTTGACTGGTTGAAAGCAGGCTGAACACCATTTCATTATTTTGTGTCACACACAGGGGCATGTGTGTTGGAAAGAAAAAAAAACACAAAATCAAATGTGTTCACACGTGCATGAATTCTCTCACACCAACAAAAGACAAATCGAACAACAAATAATTACCTTAGACTCACACAAAGGCAGTAATTGCCCCTGTATCTGAGGAGAATTACCCCTCCCATAAAACATTCACAAACAAGACTACATATTCCAAAGCCCATTCACAAAGGCATATACAAATAGTAATAACATTTGGAGAGAGTGGGCACCCTGGGGAATCTAGTGATTATCATAATACCTCACAACCTGCTATTCCATGTGCCAAAAAGCTAATTTTTTCAAATTATATTTAATAGCTATGGCTTTAATGGCCCTTGGGTCCTGAATAATGTGCTTCAGTCATTGCTCTCTGCATCTGTTGCCATATTTCACATTAGTCCATCGACGTGAGAATTACACTGTAACAGTGGGCAGTTTGAACAACCGAGTCATAAGACTAGATCCTGTGTCAGTCATAATTGGAGCAGGACAGCATGATAGCCACGACATGCTAATGACAGGAATAACCGTGAGGATCCTGAAGGTGACCCCTGCGGTCTATAGCTTTATTGCTGTTCGTTCTTTGCTCTAATCTCCCATTAAACCAATGGTCTCAATATGACAGACTGCAGACAAAAATGCAGGCAGATTCATAATTCTCATTTTTACTACTAATGTATCAGATATCCACAGCTTGCAGTTGTTAAAGGTTATTGCAATTGTTCTGTTACAGGCCAAATGAAATGGAGGACAGATGAATGATTCTTTAATGTGGTGGACTAGTGTTTGAAATGTTTTTATATTCATGCCAATGCAGTATCTCAGTTGTGGTATCCTGCCAAAACAATCCCCTTTTTAAAAACGACCTCAATTTCAGAAACATAAGAAACATGTTTTTTAAAATAACATTAATTGACGAAGATACTCATACATCCAATTGTCGTGGATGCAGGTGCTTTGGAAAGTATCCCTGTGCCTTGAAGAGAAGAATATACCACGCGCTGCTCTTGCTATCAGAATACGAAAACACTGCCAGTGAAGGTCTGGAGAGACTGAAATGTTAGGATGATCAATAAATCATTATGCTAAGCAGGAACAGTGTGTGGGCTATTCTATTGTCTTAAAACAAGTAGCTGAATTTTCTGAAAATAAAACAGTGTACCAAGTTTCCTACTGTCCTGCATCCAACCAACAAGTATTTGATTTGACAAAACAGGACTAAAGTAGTAAAAGTTTAAGGTGCTGACTGTC
>OMNW01035177.1:52648-64197 GCA_900303245.1 Selene dorsalis | reverse complement strand
TTTTTTTCCCTTTTTCCCCCCCCCCCCCCACCAACACACACACAACACACACACAGACACACACACACACACACAAAGACAAAAGGAATGAAAATCGATAAATAAAGCAAAGCACTGCTGGGCTGGTGCGAGCTGCTGTAGGCCATTAAGCAGTAAATAATTCCAGGCAGCTCTGACGAGACCGAGGGATTGTGTGTGGATAGACTTTAGATCAGCAGGAGGGGAAGGGGGGGATGAATGAACGGAGAGAGGACAGTGCAGCTCTTCGCGCGAGAAAAGATGATGGAAAGAGGAGGAGGGATGAATGGAGGCATGAATGAATGGTAGGAACCTAAAAAAAGATAGGGGGCAGAGAGGGGACAGCATGCAGAGGAATGACCAAGAGAAAGAGAGATACAAGGATGAATGAAGGAGGAGAGATAAGAGTTTCCCGATCTATAAAAAGGAGTACAGCAAACACGCTGGGATAGCACCGGGAAATATGCTGGAAAAAGGGGGGAGGGGAGGAGATAAAATAGCGAATGAAGGGCAGTGAAAATGGGAGGACAAGAAAGACACATGCAGCCATAAATCCACATCTGTCGAAGATATTAGTGTCTCCTATGACCCTGACAAGCACTCACCGTTTGATTGATTGCAAAGCAGATCAATATTTGAGTCTGCAACAGTTACAACAGCAGCCAGCCAAGTGGGCAGGGAGTTGCTGTGAGGGGGCGAAATTTACACACTGTTCTCAAATCAGGTTTTCTCATGTGTGCAGATTAAGTTTAGGGAAAATAACACATTCCTGTTTAGTCTACATTAAAACTGCTGTGTCACACTTTCTCCTAGTGGATAAAAATTATGTTTTCCATTGATATATACCAGTGTATATATAGTTTTAACATGTGAGTAGTGTGGCCTTAGTGTTGGTCTGTCAGTCTGTTGGTAAGTCCGCTATTTGTATTCATACTGAGAAATGATAATAACAGTATTGAATTGATTTGATACAGTCATTTTGTTGGTGATCAATAATGATACCACTGTCTGCTTCAGCTGAACTTTATCTTTATGCTAAATAGCAACATGTTAACACACTAAATGCATATTAACATGGTGCAGCATTACAGCCTTCAGAGAGCTGGTCTACTTGACTGCCTGACTCTTGATGTTGTTGTTGTTGTCGTTGTTGTTGTTGTTTTTAGTGGCTCCAACTATAGAAAATGCAGCAAAAGATCTTCTTTATTTCAGCTATCAAACCTGTGCACATTTAGCTGCCACACGCTATCAATCCATCTGACAGTGAGGAAATGTGTGCAGAGCAGCTGATAAAAATGACATCAAAGCCTGAACCTGCTTGACGGGGCCGAACAAGAAGTGCGATATTTTGAATATGACTTGTGACTTCTCCTCTTGGGCAGTCTAAGCATTTCATCTGTAAACGCATAACCAAATCATTGAGGAAACCTTACTTTTGGAAACATTGACTCATCATTTAGGATGAAGTCAGAGGATGGCGTTTGGTAAACAAGCATGTAGATGGTATATTGGGGTGTAGTAAAGTTTAAGAGTGGATTGAGACTCTAAAGACAATATTAAACTGATATCTACATTAGGGAATGCTAATAACACAGACCTCTTAAAAATCTGCTTTTCTTCAAATACACTGTTTCATTGTATGATTTAAGAGGTCTAACCCACATTAAAGAATTATGGGTCCCAATGGTAATGAACTTTGACAGTGCATTATAATCTCATTTGCTATATTTGACCACTTAATTAAGTCATATGCTCATAACCATTAGAGAAGACAGCTGGCACAAAGCTTCAGAGTCAAGTAGGTCACCACCTCTTTTTAATTAACATTATATGTTGCAAGACACAAGTTGACAAGATGCAATGATCCATTATTGAAAATGTCAAATAATAGCATTGTGCAAGAAGAAAGGACTATAGTTTTATCATGTTACTGGTAGAAGGATAGAGAAAACATTTTTATTCCAGCATTGATTCTTCTCAGTTTTCTTTGGCTCACACAAACGGCAGCGTAGCTTGTGACTGTGAATGTTTATAACAGTTTCGATTGATGCTGGGTTGTTTTTTTATTTGTTTTGGACTGAGCACGTTAAAGAGAATATTAATGGAACAGGTGAAAAGTCTCAAAACAGAAAGGGTTTTTAAATTCTGCTTAAATTAATTATTCATGTTGTTTTTATGGCTCTTAGATCTTCCTACTAGAATTAACTGTATATGTTTATCACAAACACCAGGCTGTTTTTAGTTTATGATGTCAGTTATATAGGCTATAATATGCTGGCTCTCAACTTTACTGACAAAGGATGTCTTGGTGGTTCTTGCTTAAATTACACTCTTAATCTGAAGGTATTTTAATAACTTTATATGTATGTATGCAAAGAATGGATAAAGGGTCATACAGTTTAGTACAGATATGTGAGAGAAGGCTTGAACAGTTTTTATTTGCAAATTATTGGTGTTGTCAGTCAATCAGACCACCACTTAAATCCAGACTGAAATATCTGAAAAAACTAAATGCCTCTTAGTTATTGTTGTTGCTGAACTTTGTACAGTCACTGCCCACAGAGGATTGACCCTCCTTACTTTTACGGTAGCACCACCATGAGGTTCATATTTATGCTTTTGGGTGAAACATCTCAACAACTACTGCTATGAAATTTGCTATGAACTTTGAGGTTTCCCACAGAATTAAAATTGAAATTTCCATTCGGTCAATACGTTGATGTATGAGTAAATATATTCCACTCAACGCTGGCTTAGTACAGCCTCACAGAACTGCTAGCTCAGCCATAGACTCTGTCGTTAAACAGTAAATAGTAAGCTACTGCTTTGAGGGGACAAGCACCACCATCACCACCCTGTTTATGGTGTAGTATGAGCGGTCATGTTACTCTTCCATAAATCAAGTAAAAAACACATAATCCTTTGTAACTCTTGAAGAGCTGAAGTTACTGATTTGTGCATCAATCTGCTGGAAATCCACTTCTCTCATGCAGGAATGTTTTCTGGGGCTGAAAGACAAAGACGGTGTGTGGTGAAAATGAAGAGGAAAACACAGATGAGGGTTTAAAAGAATGATGAGGAGAGGAAATAACGCTTCACTGCACTATTTTGTCTCAACATGTATTAAAATGAACTGAAGGTTGACATCTCCATCAGCATGTTGGCTGGATTTGACTCTCTCCATTCAGTGAGGGAGAATTAAAAAAAAGCTGCTGCTTATCTCTCTGTAAGTGAGGACCCTGCTCACCTGACCGAGCAGGGAGGGGGTGAGAGGAGATGGATGGCAGCAGTAAAGTGACAGAAAGCGAGGCACAGAAATGAAGTGTGCTGGTGGAGAAGGAGAGATTTTCATGGGCAGATGATGGATAGTGCAATCCATGGGCGGGGAGAGGGAAAGTGTGTGTGATTTGTGTATGAGAGTCTGTCTTTAACCAGTGGTAACCAGTGGTAGTCTCGAGTCTCATTTTAGATTGCAAATCAGAATATATCACAGGATAATCTCGTATCTCACTGCTGTGATCTCAAAAAATAAAAAAACATGTAGAACTTCCCTTCAAAGAGTGAAAGAGAAATTCCTGAAAGTCCACTGGAGTGGACTGCAGCTTGTTCTTGTCAGGATTTGCCCTTGTAAATACTTAAAGGACTAAAATGCTGTGATGGCTATTCTTGACCTAACCATGATATATCGTTCCTCGTCACAACAAGCATCCACACGTTTCTGGAAAAATCCTAACCACATATTTTTTCAGGTACAGTGGTTCTCTTCTCACCTGACTTCCTCCCTGTCTCTCTCTCTCTCTCTGTCTCTCTCTCTCTCTCTCTCTCTCTCTCTCTCCAGCCTGCTTGAACAGACCTAGTGGCAAATAAACAAGGTCAGCTAAGAGACATTTATCCCCTCTGCATACATAGACTAGCCACTGCATCAATCTCACCCTAAGAAGCCTGTGTGAATACAATTACGATGGCGCGCACACTCTCTGTAGCTGATAAACGAACCATGAGCACTTCCACGGGCAGGCAGGCAGGCAGGCTGTGTGTGGAATAAGCTGCCATACAAGCAGATCCCTATCAAAGACTGTAACTGTAGCCTGCACCCGAATTTTCACTTAACGTCAGTGCCTTTTACTTGTACTACTCCTAAACAGAGCAGACAAGCTGCCAGCAGAAGGTTTAATGACCTGTTTGATCCGTCTAAAAAAAGTAATTGAAATGTATGGTAATGTGGTTTTTGATAAATGAGCCAATGTAAACTGACAATGTCATTTTAGCATTATTTTAGGGAAGTGTAACCCTGTTCATCTGGGTTGCGGTGTAGGGGTTCGACAAAATACTGGAATTGCCTCATGAGATATTAAATTGGTCTTACCATAGTTGTAAGGTGTAAAAGATAAGGCTGGCAGTAACCTTTATTTTTTGTTCTTCTGCCCTCAATACCTCATTTTCCCTTTTTCTGGCATATAGCCCCAAATTCATTCATATACTTAGGATTATAATCTTTAAAACAGGTCAAAAAATATATACTTTCATTTTTACAGACATTCGTGATCCCTAAGGCCTCCGACTTCAGAGTTCCTGACTTTTCCTATAATCCTATTTCCTATGTATCATATCTACATTTAATACTTAATTTTAGGGGCATTTTGTCTTTATTTGCAAAGGGCAGTGGAGAGAGACAGGAAAGTCAGGAAGAAGGGGTGAGAGTGAGGGGATGACATGCAGCAGAGAGCCACAGGTTGGGGTCTCTATGGCACCCACTTAATAGTTTTTAAATAAACAAGTATGTTGTCACTTCATCTTCATGTGTCCACCCTCGTTGTGCAGGGCTGCAAAGAAAACTCTTATTCATAATGAATTAGCAGCCGCCTTCTAAATCCATATGTGCAGTCGGTCCATTATCTCTGTTTAAAAAGGCTCATACATTTCCAGCCACAGCTGCGCTCTGTAGTTTGTTTTGTTTTTTTTCCCAGCAAATGCTATTCAAACACAAATCAACAGTCCTTTTGTTGGGAGGTATTTTCAACTGTGAATGTGGTGAGTGGGATACAGGATGGTGTATGGAGAAGTTGACTCAACATATACCACAGTTCTCATGTTCATAATAATGACAGAAACCTGTGGAACCATAGCCATGTGGCTCACTGATGTGTTTCTGAACATGAAGACACCACTGTAGGTCCATGGTAAAGGAGAGTGTGCTGTGTCAGGCCTTGGGTTAATCCTTAAATAGGGTAAACACACAATGGTCTTTTCATCAAATCTACTGACAATTAGAAAAATAGAATACCAGCAGACATATCCCTTAACTTCTGACTGTTGACTGTTTGTGTGATAGATGTGAGTCTATTTTGTTGTTTATACATTTAATGATTTGGAAAACTGCCTGTGGGAGTGGCGACTGTCAGACCTCTTTTGAAACAATCAGTAGCTTATTTTATTATTATTTTCTCTTTTATTTTCTCCATCACTGTACATTTCCAGCTCACCTGTAAAACCCAACCACAATTAATCTCTTCTCTCAATATGAAAGGTTGAATAGTGCCACAAGCAGAGAAGCTGACTGCAAAATTGATGTTTGAAATACTGTTAAAAGATTGTGTTCAGCCTTCAGATGTGGTGCAGGTGTGGTGCTGGTATCCTCACCTGGTAACACCAGATCTGTCAGATGCCTTGCTAGCAGTACCAGCATGTCAAAACGGAGGTTGTAAACATACCTACGTAATGTCTGCCTTTACATTGAATGAACCGTTTGCTCTGTCCATGGTCCTGAAAACACAAGCCAACGTCTGTGTAGCTCTCCATGGTGCTGAAAGCAGACACTAGAAGGAGAACCACTGAGGCAAACAACCGCTGTGAATACTAATGCTGCGAATGACCTAGACAGAACATTTGGCAGAGACTTGGAAAAAGATGGTTGACCCTAAATGAGCCCAAGGAGAAAAGAGAAAGGAGAGGAGAGAGACTTCAAAATAGATGACAGTAAGTGGGCAGATGGGAAACACAAACTTAATAGAGGTAGAGAGGGCCGGGGGGAAATGAAACAGACTAATGAAATAAAATGTTAGACAAAGAGAGAGAGAGAGAATAACTATCCCCCACAAAAGTGGGTGGCGAAGTCCATTGCGCACATGTGTACGTACACTGTGTCTAAAAAGTGAGTCCATGTCACATGTCGCCTCCACTTCCTCTTTACCTCCCCAGAGACGCAGGACAGCCCTCATTATTTATCAGCAGTGGACACAAGCTTCATTAGAGGGCTAAACTGTGGTCCCTCTCCCGGTGACTCATCCCCAGTCGTGCTATGTCCACTATCTCCACTGCTGGGCAAAGGTGGTGGGATGGTAATTGTCATTCTCCCTGGTTAACGGGAATCCCCACTGTCACGTCGTCCACCCCCGCCCCTGTGACATTCAGGCAGTGGCGATAAATGAGGCGCGGAATCCCGGAGATGATGTGAAGGATTAAAGGTCCTAATTCATTCGGATGATGAGGGGGACCACCACGCAGACGGCGCACTTGCTCATCCCTATCCATCATTATTTTCTTCCCTCTTTCTCTTGATCAGTGTTTCAGTCTTCAGTTCATACTCCGAAACTTGGAACCATTTAATCATCTGCTCTTTGGATCAGGATTTTCAGCAGCGCTTTAAAAACAGTTATTATTTTTCATCAGGTTTTAGTGGAAAAAAAAACTAACTCTCTATGCCACTGACTCGACACTTGGTATCAGCTGCATACAAAGCTTTCCTCCCCTGTGTGTACAGTGAATTGCTTCAACGGCACCGCGAGTACTTTATCCTGCGGCATTGCATGGTGTTGACAGTGATGAGATGGCCCTTTGCTCTACAAAGGCAGCGATCACTGTCAACTCTGTCATCTGTATGCTCCTGAACAAAAAGCAGGCTCTCTCCCTAAGAAGAGCCACTGCAAAGCTACTTCAGCAGTCAAGCAGTTCACATTTTTCCTCTGTACTGCTCCCTGACAGCAAACACTGTGTATTCAAACACATAATGCTGATTTTATGTAGTTAACCAGTACTAAGACCTAAATCTGAAACTGCTTAAATGCTTAAATATAACGGTCAAGTCATGATGAAATAACCACTATAACAGACAGAAGTTCAGGCTAATGAAGAAAAGATATGACTGAAAATACAATATATAGAGAAAGTGATATTTATGCTCCAGTAAAATATATAGTCCTCCCTAAGATCTACATGTAATATCGAGAAAGAGTTTCAGAAAATAGAAATGCTTGAACAAGAGACTCACTGTTCACTTATCTAAAAACTTGGTAAATATATCTCTTTTAAAATGTTAGGTCTTTGTAAAGCCTAGATTTCGGATAAAAAGACAGGGTGGTACTTATTTTCACTGGCTCTATGACAAATGGAACCATTCAGCACAAAAACAAAAAAGAAATCACATCAAAGAAAATTGAAAAAAATCTACATGCTCTTATTTAGATGTGTCAGGAGATGAGCTGTCCTGTATATCTGCCTGCTGCGGTGTAAGCAGGTGTATTTATGGTGTTGTAAAGGGTGATATAACTCGAACAGGGCAGTCCTCCAATCTCATTACTGGTCCAGAATCACCTCTGAGACTAATGACATTCGTGTCAGCTCTAAAGGTTCAACTACAGTGTGTGTGTGTGTGTGTGTGTGTGTGTGTGTGGTGGGTGCGTAAGAGAGAAAGGAGAGGGAAGGCCTTCTCTGTACGTGACACCCATGCCTATCCCCACCTTGTCTCACCTTGATACTGCAGCACACTTCCCTTCTTCCATTTCTCCTCCTCTTCATCCTTACCTCCTTACTAAATCACTCGTAACATCAGCTCCCAGGTGACATATTTCCACTATGGGCCTTAATAGGTTCCCGCGCTTGCTGGTTGGCTGAGGAGCAGTGGTTTGATTCTTTAAGGGGTAAAGGAGAGGCTGGATGGAGAGAGGAGGAAAAAGCTGATGGAAGGAGAAGAGGGTATGAAATGTGGAGAGAAGAAAGTGGAAGAGATGGGATTAAATGGGAGCAAAAGTGGAGAAACAGAAATAGGTAATGTGCAATGGAAAACAAAGGACATGGGTTGGGCTGGCAGCTGCAGGATGAGATAAGAGCCATGGCCGAGGTACAAGGTGAAAGAGGGATTGAACCGTTTCACTTTGTTGCTTGAATCTTCTTGGTTTGATTTACTGTCCAGTGTAGTTTTGGGCCATGCCTGGTGGAGCTAGAGTAACAAGCAGCAAAGCACTCAGAGAGCTCAGAACCCACCAAAGCCGACGTCAAACAACGTACATCAGACTTCAGAGAAAAAAAAATCACATTAAATGATTTGGATCTGCAGCAAAATGTAATGAGTTCTTCCCTGGCTCATGGGTCATCTCTTTACCTGGTTCAGTGTAAATCAGTCCAGGTACAGGTGAAATCCTAACCTCCATAGTGGTGGAGGTAAAAATATGTAGTCTACAGATTGCATATTAAGACTGTTTAAAAAGTTTCACTTTGAAGTCTAATCCCATTGATTTACAAGAAATGAAGCACAATTTTTGATATTATTTATAGTTGCATTTTTTCAGCACTAACCATCAAATTATTATACACTCTGAAAATGCTGAAAATTCTGTGCTGAATTCAACTTCTAAACACACACACACACACGTAAGTGACGCAGTGTTTTTAATTGTAGGTAAATTGTGTAACAGGAAGTCAGGGGCTTACTAATGCCATGAGGATGCACCATCTGGAGGTATTTCACTAGAGAGGTGGAAACGTGAAAAAACGTTTGGATTCATCAGCTGAGGACATTTATGTCCAAATTTCATGGCAATCTATTCAACAGCTGTCAAGACATACACCGATTATTAATAATAGAAACCTCCAGGAAAACATCCAGGTCAGTAGGATTCATCCTCTTGGGACAAATGGCAATCTATTCATTACTTGTTGAGATGTTTCTTTCAGTCTGGAGCAACATGGTGAATGGTCTCTTGTTTCACCAATGGTTCAAAATGTGGATTTCTCTTATTCAATTTTAACATTTTTGTTAAATAACTAAATTAATCTATTATCAAAAGTGTTTTCATTTTCTTCTACTTTTAGTTTCATTTTATCCATCAGTTTATGTTCATTTAGTGTAGTGTACTGGAACTTATACAGGAACTTATACAGGATAGATGATGCTATCGGTCTAACAGCTATACATTGAACACAGTAGAGCGAAATGAACATATAACAACAAGAACACGGAGGCTGGTAAAAGGAAAATATACATTTAGACGTTTCCATCAGTAAAAGGTTTCTGTTTGACAGGCAACTGTAAAATCTTTCATGTTTGTCCTTGAAGACACTGACAGGAACATTTTAAGGCATGGTCCCTGCTCTCAGTGGCAGAAAGAACTCTCAAAGTCTCCTCTGGAGGTTTCAAGCTGCATGCCATAACTTCACGCAACCTATAATAAAAGGTGGCTCATCCAGTGGTCGCTCTCTACCTTGCAGAGGTAGCGGGTATCAGAATGTAAACAAATTTCAGTGGCTCCTCACGAAGCATCCACTGGGTGTGTTTAGAGGTTTGCCTTAAGTGAATGGGGCTCCACTACAGTAAATTCAAATGAATGAGAGACTGAAGCCAGCGCTGGCCGGCCTCCCAGAGGTTGAATGATGAATTATGGAGGCCTGTTTGCCTCTGTTTACCCAGACGAACGCACCCTCGCTCGCTTGATTCATTTATTTCCAGTGTGTATGCGAAAGAGAGATGGTGGGGCTGGGGGGAGGAAGAAACACTAAGGTTGTAAATGTGAATCTCAGTGATGTCACCACAGCAACTGACAGCAGATTTCCTTCTCACACTCCCAAGTAAGCTACCACTTACGCCGTGCATACAAATCTGCCAGGAACAATGTGTCCTCTGTATGGAGGGTTATAGCTGCTCAGGGAAGCTGAAACCGAGTGTGTAGCCAAAATGCCACAAACTGTGTTTGTCCCAAGCTGTCCCTCTCCCTGCACAACCATTAACAGACAGACAGAGGCGAAGAGGTAGAGGAATGTGTGATGATGACACAGACCAGCTGACAGACAGACAGACAGACATAAAGAAAACCAGACGTAGAGAGGAGACTGGTGATCTAACAGTTCAACAAATGGATCAAACCTTGCACACATACAGATGCATATGAATAAAAAATCAGACAAAACATGTGTGTAAATATTTATTTCATCAGGGTTATTTCTGTATAAATAGATACATTACCATATGACAGATATGCAGATCCACTGAAATAATTAAGCTGATGTTCAAAGCGGTGAACTGCATTCATCTGTTGCCCATTATATCACCAGAAAACAAAACTACTTTACCTCTTATGGGTATACATCTGAGATTGGCATTCAAAATAACATAATACAACAGTTTTTACCATGTGGCATGGCTCTAGGGATGGTAATATTGGCCATTCATGGTTCTCAGAGGATGAATCCTATTGGTTTTGGTGATCCCCTAACAACTGCCAATCAAAATACCAGAAAAAACATACCAGATAGATTAGTACAAAATTTTGTGCAGATTTTCATAGTTTCCAGAGTATCCTTAAGACCTAGGCGATCCCTTATGCTTTGTGTGAAGTATTTATTTGCACTGTGTTGATATTATATTGCTGAACTGGTAATCACGGTCAGTATTATACCTGTTTAACATCAGTATGGTCAAGGTAATTTTTACCATGTTAACATGTTGATATTGGCATTTATTGTACTTTAAGTACCAGTGAACCTAATTGGATCCTCAGAGAGCTGCTGATGTGGACCATTATAGCAAACTGTAATTAAAAGAATTTAGACAATGGAAAGTAGTAAAATTAAAACGTGAGTCTGATATAACCAAGAAACACTAACACTGAATTTTTGCCAAACCTTGGACCTGTATTAGCTTGTTACCGCTTCATCAATATTGTGATGCATTGTCTGATAAGTAACAAGGTATTTCAGTCCAGACAAGCCAAAAGTGTTCTTAAGGTGCAGTAGAAATAGCGTTGCCATGACACCTGCGCTGTCGCAGGTAAAACAAATCAAGCAGATTGAAAAGCAGAAAGACAGAGATGGATGGCACACAGAAAATGGATACACTGAGGAACAAACAGACAACAAATGGCAGACAGATACACAGACTGACAGGGCAGATGGCAAGATGACAAAGGGCACATTGATCTGATTAAACCTCTTTGCTTCCCAGCTCCCTGCTCTGTCTGGCCGCTCGACTTGGAAAAGGTCATTCCTTTCTGACTCGGTTTCTCACTCACTGTGGCCTAATGCCTCTGAGGGCCGCCCTGCCAAAACACCTCAGATCTCTGTGGGCTGGCAAACTCTCAGAGAGACGCAGATTACTGTAGGAAGAGGGGCTTTCCTGCAAGACAAAGACAAATGTGAGCGGAAAGGCAAGGCTCACGTTAAAAAAGGGAAGGAGGTGGTGACAAGGGACGACAATAACAGAGAGGAGCAGAGCAGAGAGGGGGATAAACAAACAAACAAACAAACAAAAAAAAAAAACAGGT
>OMNW01035177.1:31107-41147 GCA_900303245.1 Selene dorsalis | reverse complement strand
TGACAAAACTGTGCTGACAGCCATGGCCGCGGAGCGAGCTGCTTGTTTTGCTCCCTTCTCTGTTTTTAAATTAGTGTTGTTTGCCAAGTGAGCGTTGGTGAGGATCATCACAAAGACTGAGAGGACAAAACATTAGAGGATAGGTCCATGTTTTTTCAGTCTTTCTTTACACATCAGTACAAACCACACATGGCTGTGTACACTGAGAGTTATTGGTTGCTGTAATTAGCAGCTCAGAACAGATTCTGCACTAAAGACTTCAACCTTGGAAGATACCCACTTAATTTGTCAAACCCTTGAAGCCATTTTAGTTTTTAGGTTTTTTTTTGTTTTTTTTTTAATAGCACACTTGGTGAATGAAATAGCCCTCTTCACAGCCCATCACTGTGCACTTTGCTAGGGCAGTTAAGACATGAGAGGCATATTAAAAGATACAGTTCACTGGTTCCATGAGCCTGTTAACAAATCGCTTTTTAGTTCAAACTCTGTTTAACCTCCCAAAATACAAAACTGGCATCAGTTCGCTGCCAACACAGAGGGAGAGGGATGATTACTACCACTAATAACTCTTCAGTGCATATGGGAATAAGTATCTAATTTTGTCATGCACTGCCATATTTAAATCTGTTGCGCAGAATTGGTTCACTCAGATTATATCAATAATGACGTGTCCACTTCATTGGGTCTGTCTGAACTGATGGAATCCAATACAGCTGTCCGGTCAGAAAATCTGCTCCTCTGATGACTGCGATGTTGAGTTTTTGTTGACACTGTCATAGAGGTGTTAACTTCATTATGTTTTGTCATTGAGGTCACAGGCATGATGTTATGTGTTGTGATGGGCTGCATTACATTCAGAGGTGTTTCAGATATTTTCCTCATGTTTATAAAAAGGGAAGAATAAAGATCAGAAGCATCTCTTTTACATAATGCAGTCTGCACCACTTGAGTAATTAACACTCCTAGACATTTTTAACATTTTCAACTGAAAATTATTCATTTTGTAAACAATTGTTAATGCAGTGTTATTGTAATGGACTGAGTGTATAGTTGTATCTTCAAAAGTAGCTACCTAGTGTGTCTTTGTGACTGATCCATGTAAAGCTACAGACTCTAATGTGGACCATGGTAGTATGAGCTGCTCAGGAATGCATAGGTCTCGCAGCTGAGTTGTGAAGCACTGCACTGATTTTTCTTTTTTTTTTGAGCTGCTGTCAAATTCTTATTATTCACACGGCTAATGAGGCCAGGTAACAGAGGGCAAAATGGTCATTCTGGTTACTCTGACAGCAGGGAACAGGTTGGGTCGATGTGGGACAGAGTGGAGGGTAAAATGCGGCAAAGACAGTCAGGTTTAATTGTTTGGGCACAGCTCATTTGACTAGTCTTCACTTAATGGACTATTTGGAAAGGACTTGCTGGTCTGTGGGCACGTCCTGCGGAGTGTCAGGGATGGCAGGTGACTGAGTTTGGCTCCTGGTCAGTGAGGTAATGTACGCACGTCTCCCTTCCAGCTCCTCATCCTGAGAATCAGATGCAAGGTCAAACATCAGCTAAGAGACAAAGACTCCAGATTTCATTCCAAAAATCCAAATAATATTCTACAAATTTAGTTCAATTATAAAGAAAAAGTGTTCAGAAATGTACAGCAAGACTCCTTGAGGGGGCTCACTCTTGGTGTTGCTTGGCATCGGTCTTAACAGCTGAAATTAGTTCCACCTCTTTTTGGCAAAGTTAAGTTTGATAAATTTAATCTGGCTTCATATCAGACATGTCACTTCTGTTCTGTTACGCAGACAATAGAGCTGCGCTTGCCAGAGATTACAGTAGACTTTAATCTTTTGTGGACTGAGGCAGATTTAATTTTGGATCAAATCGTCTTCTTTTTGTGAGAAGAAAAATATATACAGTAGCTGATCCATTCCATCAGCTATGAAAGCAGCTGAGGGTTGTGTTAGGTTATGTTTTTTTATTTGGAGACATGAGTCAGGGCCTAATTGTTTCATCCCCTAACTACAGAAAATCTCTTTATTTTGGACTCAAAGTCAAAACTCTACAACTTTTATCCATCCCTGGCTCTTAACCACAACTAAAAACAATCTTATGTGCTTAGGCCCCATAGTGTCCACACATGTAACCAGAGGTCCCCACCGTGTCAGCAGTCTCCTCCCCTTCAGTGTGCTCTCCATATCGATTGTATAACTCCATGTCAGACAGAGCGCTCTCCACTGCTTCCTCCTCATAGTCAGTGTGGTAGTCTGACTCCTCTGATGAAGGGAAGGAGTGGATGACAGGAAGCACAGAAAGCACATCGTGTGTGAATAAGTAGGAATAGGTGGAAAGAAAGAGGATGGATGGAAAACATCATTTGAACCAGGTATGAGGGTAATTTAAATATGCCAAGTGTTTTCAATTGTTTGCAAATGCTCAATTTGAAATGTTAAATTTGCACAGGCCGTTCTTCCCATCAGCATGTCACACCCTGCATGCGTGCGGTGCACACGCATAATTGACATACTGAAATTTCTGCTACAGTGGGGAAGCAGCAATCCATCTCCTCCTCTGTGTGTAACAGATTTTGTTAATAGAGTGTGACAGGAAAACAAAAACCCTTCGAAAAACAAATAAGAGCAAGCAATGGAAAGGCAAACATGCTGGAGAAATAGTATGCCCTCTCCCTCACACAGTGTCTACACATGCTTGAGAGTAGGTGTGGCTGAAAATGTGTGTGTGTGTGTTTTACCATCCACAAGAGGAGGTTTGACAGGCTCGATGCGGGACACGATCTCTGCCAGGTCAGTGAAGGAGGCGTTGGGACATGTCACCACCTGATAGACACAAACAAACATATATGCACATGAAAGAAAAGCTGAAAATAGACTCGGCCGACAAACACTTAGAGGGACTCTGTCATGCAGTTATAATCTGAGCGAACTAACCAATTGTGTTCTTGCTACACCAGCTGCCAGGTGTCAACACCTCATCTGTTAAAATGCTGTAATGTATTCCCGCCTGCGTACACTGACGAAAGCATAAGTAGCAGCCAGCCGTTTGACTAAGACGGTGATGAAAGAAAATCTTTTTGCCTCCATTTAAGCAACATTGTGCAGATGAACCACAACTTCTGAACTATATGGCGAAAATGGTGAAAATGTATTAGAGGGATGAAAAAACATAAAATCTCAAAATGCCTGGTCCACAGCACACCAGGCCCAGGCCCTGCTGCATAATGTAAATATGGTATCAATCATTATAGGAGAAGACAAAAAGAAAATCAGGGACTCTTTCAGCAAATTGTTCAACCATTTTCATTCTGTCAAACAGATCTGATCTGATCTGATGTAAGCTACATCACACAAATCTAAGTAGTGTTTAGGGACCAGAACAAGTGATACTGTTTTTTGTCATTTGATCACTTTTATGTGAACCCTTCAGCAGCTCATATTGGTTTTCTGTTTTTTGGCTCTGAATTTTGTGCCACTCTACTAAACACACAGTGCCATGTAGAATCCATCACGGGAAGAGATAACATTATTTCCCCTGATAGTTGCCCCCTACTCTAACATCTGAGAATGAAAAGAAAGGCACTCATTAACTGCATATGTGGGAAGGTGATTGGTTTAAAGAATGAGAATTGCATTTATTTATAAAACAGAGTTAAGCATCATTGCTCTCTCCGCTGTTGTTCAGGTGAATGTGTTGGTTTGTTTCTTTTGGGCTAACATTATAACTCCTCTCAGTATGAATCCCACTCTTCTTCCCTTCACCCCCCCTCCTCATGTTGTTGCTGAGATTGGGGGTAAATATCTCATCTTTCTTCATCATCCTGTCTTTCCTCTTGTTTAGTTGCTCCCTTTTTCTGTCTTTGACATTGCTGGGGGACAAATCTGCTGTACGGTAAATCTATTTCTCTGTACTACAAGAGCAGCCCGATTCATGGTTTTAATGTTATTACTTTAACAGCAGTGCAGCTCAAGGCCTAAAATATGACAGATGTTATCAATGAACTGCACCAGACAATGAGGATACATTGTCAAAACAATAACAGTGAGAGAAAATGTAACTAATATTTTCGAGCCATTTGGTGGATTACACATGTGGAGATGCCAAATGAGCAGAGAGATACCGAAACTTAATAAAATCCTAATGAAAGTATGACGAAAGTCATTTCTAGTAAGAACGTAACTTTTGTGTCACAACTTACCTGAGTTTTTTTTAACATGGAACAAATATTTACTGTAAGCATGATTTTTTAAAGTTATTCTTAGTTTTTATATTATATCGCTTCTTTTCTCTGTATGTGCAACCATAAAAAACATATTTTTCATCTTATCTTTGATTTATAATCTTAATAATCTTAATCATCTTGCTATAGAAGACATGAGGACTGAGTGAGTAGCAGCTTCCACAAAAAGTAACTGTGTTGTAACTAAAATCTGTTTAAAGTTCAAAAAGTTATTATAACTCAAGATTACTTTTCAACCCTCTAAGAGAAGACTTTTCATTAAACCTTAAAAACATCATGTTTTAGTTACTCATCACTCATCATTTGATGCATTTCGGTTGTTAAAATTAAGTTCTCATCAACATTTAGAATCATTCACAACTGACAAGTACAATAAGGCTGTCTTTCTGTGTCATGTTCTGCTACATTTACGTTTGTTTCAAAATCTTCAAACTTACGTTGTTCTTGCTTTGGGTGTTATGGAAGTCCTCCTGGTGTCTGTCCTTTAACATTTTCTCCACCACTCCACTGCGACTCCACACATCAAATACTGTCTTGCCGTGCTGGTATCCCACCTCCTACATCACACACAGACATGACTTTGAGGTAGACTGTCTGATGTTTGTTGCTAAAATCAACATTTCTACAATAACAGAAGAACAATAAGAAACAGTCGGGTGATGAAAACAAAACAGATATCAGAGTCACTTACAGCAATCTCATCGAACTTGCCAAACTCCAGCGTACGGTATCTGTCGATTGGAGGTCTGATATACTCGCAGTAGTCACTGTTCTTCACAGACTCCAACTGCCTCACACAGCACACGTAGGCCAGTCGAGTCTGAATCTCTGCCATGTTCAACACCTAAGACCGCAAGTGTAGAAATTAACATATGTATCAGTGAAAAAAACACCTCCAATAATATCTTCATTGGTATTCATACGACTCATTTATTTTTAAAACACATCCTTGCACAGTATGTTGCGTCTTTATTTATAATCAATCCGTTACCTTGACTTTCTCAGCTAGGGGGTTGAGGCGTTTCCATAGCAGCCACCAGCCTGAGAGCGAGTCACCATAATTAGTGAGGTTGGTTTCATCCCGACTGCCCACGTCGATAGCTATCACCACTTTGGCCCCCATGGAGCGTGCTACATCAGCTGGGAGGAGACAGGAAAAGGGGCGGGACAGGGGAAGGAGAAAGTTTTGTAAAGAGAAACTCAACTAAATGAATGTGGTAAACCTGATAAAATTACATCAGCCAACTAATTCGCCACAGACAAGGGTGGTGTGAAGTACTTGAAGTGGAAAGACTGAGTGTAACAAACCAGGCAGGTTATTGATGTAGCCTCCGTCCATCAGCAGGTGTCCATCTTTGGGGTCACAGAGAGGAGGCAGATACCCAGAAAGAGACATGCTGGCACGAACATACCTCCAGAGAGAACCTCAAACAGCAAACAGGTGACTCATTAAGTTTTATGCCTATTAAGCACTATGCACTTAATTGAAAGCATCCTACCTGAACCAACCAGAAAATTAAAATGAATGCACAAGACTAATGAAAGGGTCAAATCATCAATTAAGTGACAGGAGTGGCAGATCTCTCAGAGGCTGATATCTCAAATAGCTTTGTGGTTGAATATCAGTTAAAGGACATGTGGTCACATTCTTCCTTTCTGTTCCTGAGTTACAGAGTTGGATAACAGCCAGAAGTGTTTTTGCTGAACATTATGATGTAACAGTCAACTTGTCCTTCACTGTGTCATTTTATCTTGGTGACCATTTGAATCCAGTTTTGTCACAATGACATGTATGTATGATGTACTTTTAAGTTATAGCCAAAATCATAATTTTGAGGTCACAGTGACCTTGACTATTCAACTTTTTCCAGCAAACTCTCACCAGTTCATCCTTGAGTCTAAGTGAACAAACACTCTGCAGGGCAACATATCACTTTTGAGATAAAACAAACAGACAGAAATGGAAAAGGGTAGAAGACTGTACCTACCATCAGTGTGTACTCTCATGGCCGAAGCCGTGATGTCAGTTGTGATATTGAAATACGGGATCCAAAGGTCCTACATAAACAAAAATGTTACATTGAAACAGATCAGCATAATTATGTAAGTTCACGATACATTTGCTTACCCAGCAGCACAACCAGATATTTCTGCAGCTTAATCAGCTGAAACTAATTCAATGCCATCTGTTCAATCTCTCTTCTTTAGTCCCCACTTGCGTTATGATTCAGTTGGGCCTGCGGTAGCCTCACTTCATTCACCTCGATCTGTTTACTCTTGAAGACGTTGCTGATGCTGGAGTTGAAGGCGGCACCAGAAAACATGGAGGTGACTGGGTATGTCAAATCCAGGACCTTCTTAAACACTGATGTCATTTCCTGCAGGGAAAAATCAGAGGAAAGAAAGGTCAAGTGTTTTTGCTGTTTTTTTTACTCCATATACTATTTACTTAAGTGGAAAGTAGAATTAATCTTATTCGTTATAAAAGAAGATCTGCTGGATTTTGATTTAGTCTTCTGGTGAGGGCTGTTAAGAATTTTCTTCATCGCACTTTCCTCCTTGTGGGTACACAGGCTTGACTTAGCAAATTGTCACTATTTATAAAAAGCATGATTATTTGAACGGATCAGCGTCATCCATTCTCACTTTATTCATCTGACTTTGCAAAGGATAAACCCTTTTTTCTTGCAACAGTAGTTCTTTTAATTTGATACTAAGGGAGCAGCAAGCCAGCCAGCTGCTTCTATAGGGAAGGTTCAGAACCAAGGACAGGGTGCACTGTGGGAGGATAAATCCCACCACATGCTCTGCCTGCAGACAGAGCAGGTGCCTCAAATTATCATGGACGGTCACAGTGTTAAAACCTGAGGATGAATTTCGTGTTCAACTCTGCTCATGACTTTAATGCGAAAACCACGTGGAGCCGTGAGTACAATCCAACTCATTACTTTTGATAGTTAATGGGCACAGCATTACCAAATCCCACCATATAGAGTAGAATTAAAGTCTAAGCTATGTTAGAATTAAATAATTTTCTATTGAAAGAATCACCTTCACAAAGACACTCTTTGTGTAAAAGCCAGAAAGCAGAAAACTGAAACTGCTTGAAAATATTCCTTTCTCCAAGAGTCACGTACAGGGACCTCAGAACTCAGCTCCTTTTCTCTGAAACAAAACACTGTTTATCTGTTAAATGATCCCATCCAAATCATCTAGTTGTAATTATTTGGATGGATTTTTACTGATAATTAGAAAACACCACATAGGGAGAAAAATTCTTTTTCGGTCATCGGGCACAGCTTGACACAGGTGCATGATGTTACGTAACATCCTAAAGATGTCAGATCAAGGTCATGGAGCATCTGAGTGTGAGCTTCCATCTTTCTACAGTAATTTCCTGTCACAACTCAATTGTATGCTGACTAATAACGGAGAAAAATCCCCACAAAATACAATGCTATTATATTGTGGAGAAGGGACTTGAGGATAAGTGAGATACAATTAGTGATGCAGATTAGACCATCATCAGCTCCAACATTTGGCTTTTAATATTTGTGTTAATTACAAGACTCTCACCATTGCCCATTCTCTGGCCCTCATCCTCATGCGGCTGTGGCTGCGGTCCTCAGCATACAGTGCCCCCATCAGGGAGCCAATAGAAGTGCCTCCAATCAGATCCACTGGTATACCGGCCTCACAGAGAGCTCGCATTATTCCCACCTGAGAACAACCCCTGAACAGGAGGGAGGAGAAATAAATATGGACAGACGTTTAAGCATTTGACCTAAAGAACAAAGATATATGATGATATGATGATAGATGGCAATAAGATAAAGAACAAAACCTCTTTATGACAGTTTTCATCAGGGCAAGAAGGCAGCACATTTCAGATAATACATAAATATATAACTTGTTGTTCTAGATGACAGTTTATTGTGATATGACTTTAGAAAGGAAGACAAAAAGTGGGGTGAATGTTACCTGGCCCCTCCTCCTCCCAGGATAAGGGCAATAGCATTTCCGGTGAGAACTCGAGCCAGGCGGGAGAAGTCAGAGTGGCGGTCTGCTGGCTTCTCAAATACACGCTGGTACAACTCCAACTGGAAAAAAGAAAAGAAAATGAGTGTAATTAAATAAGAAAGAAGGAACAAGAGGATAGTGAAGAATTAAATAGACAGCCAAAAAAAATGAATACATCGTAAATGATGAGAAAATATTAAATGGAGAGGCTAAGAGGGAAACACCCAGAGGTGCACAAAGGCAATTGCTTTGATCTGTAGATGAGAAATGAGAAATAAAAAAACAGCACAGGCCATGTTTTCCCTCTCCTACCAGTTTGGGCAGGCTTCTCTTGGAGAACACCCTTCGGGGACAAGAGAGGTGCAGGTGTCTGGAGATCCAGCTTCGCATGTTCAGCCAGTCGACAGTTCCTTTGGGTGGGGGGCCGTCCTCTCTGTGCAGCAGCACCAGCTGCTTCTGGGCTCGCACTGCACTTCCTTCCAACATACGCTCCAGCTAGAGGGGAGACATCCAGGACAGATATGTGAGAACATTTTATCCTCATATCGCTTTCTTCAGAGCGGCTCCTGTGCATTGCGTGGACAGATGGAATAAGGTGAATTTTGAGCACAAGCCCAGAAAAATACTGCAAACTCACAACAGAGACTTTCCTTTTAGTCTGAGAACAATATCAGCAGTTGTACAGGTATGCAACTGCAATTATATATGTATGTTTGGGAATAAATCCAAGATCGATTCTAGCAGGACTCGTATATTTTGGAATTTATTATTGTTTCATGTGAACAGCTGCATTGTATTCATATTTATATTTGTGAATTATAAGTACCAGGCTGAGCAATAAAAGCAAAGAGCAAGCGGGTTATTTGAAAGATGGGTGTTTAAATACATTTTAATGTGTTTCATTCACATTTTTTTCAAGTGCAATTTCCCAGCTGAGGCATTTTTTATTACATGAAGCACCTGAATAAGCAGTCTCATAAAAAGGCTAAATAATCCAAGTGCAAGGTCAGATCTGCCACACAGTCAATGAGCCCACTGCTAAAGGTTTAAGTATGCGCAAGGCGAGATGGAGAGTGTGTGTGTGTGTGTGTGTGTGTGTGTGTGCCCTGAAAGATAAAATCAACCCAGAGCAATAACTCATTCTGTGCCAGAGCAAATATTGATCCCTCTTTTCATTTCTCCCACCATCTTCTGTTAAACAGGCATAGATTCCTTTCCTTTCTCTATGACCATTTTCCCCAAGAAGGCAATTAACCTCTCCTTTGCTGAACGTGAACTTCCTGTCTTTCCCAAACTGCCACTCTTTCACAACATCTATCCACCCGCTGCTCATTTCTTCTAAGCCCAAAGGTCAAATGCAAACCATTCACAGTCTGTCCGGCCATTATATTAGTTAAACCCATGGGTATGACCATTATTCAAGGGGAAACTGATCACAACTGACCTTAATATCACATCAGACAGAGACCTGCCCTACCAAGACTCGTGCCCGATCACACTCCCATAGTGTACAGAGAGAACAAGAGCTCAGTTCAGAATAATTGGTGTGATGATTTCTCTAGAGAAAATTCCAAACAAGGCTGTATTTTTTTAAGTACAACAATTAAAGGGTAGGTCTAGTGATATTCATATTTTCTTTATAGTCAGCAACCCCCATGAAAGATTAAAATCAATACTAAATTGATCATTCTAGCAATTAATGTCCTTGGAACCAAAGCTTGTGTGTGTACTAAAACAATTAAAAACACATCAGTGATTTGCACTGGGTGACATG